>PVKC010007806.1:0-29020 GCA_004027635.1 Crocidura indochinensis | reverse complement strand
AAAAAAAAAGGAAAGGTACAGTAGCAAGCACATATGTAAAAATTATTGTATCTACAATGAAGTCATTAATACAATAGCAGAAAGCATAAGATGTAGTAAGCTCTTATTGTTAGCTGTACATTCTGTTAAATTGCTGTGCTCCTTAAGTTGGTGTGTTCCTATAGGGATGAAAGCATCAAACAAATGAAGTTGTTCAGCAATTCAAAGCACTATTACCGATATTGTGGCTTTCATGGGGCATGTTCTCAGCTGTCATGGCTAATGGAAAAAGGAGAATGTGGGTAGTGGGAGGTAAAGGGTACATGTATTCACATCAAAAAGCCCTGGTGATATCAGCCCCCACTCTGGCATACCTGAAGTTGGATCAGATTTATGTCCCCAAAGAGAATTGCAGAAGGGTGGTTAGGTGGGGCCATTTGCAAAATAGTGGTTCTGGGTGATGGATACAGCAAACCAGGTTTTGGCAGTGTGCGGGCTTGGCCAGCTCTCTTTTCCTAAGATTATGGGCTTTCTGCTGCGTGGTTAATGCATCCATGATCTTTCATAGCTCAATTTACATCTCATCTGAGAAAAGAGTAAGTCTATTGAGCTGGCCCAATTTGAACATGGCAACTGCATTTGTGAGCCTGGTTACAGTTGCCAGGCTTTCCAGAAGAAGGAAGATTAGGAGGAATCCAAAAAGCCTGCACTTGATCCAAAAAGCCCTGGTGATATCAGCCCCCTAATCAGGATGCCTGAAATTTGATCAGATTGGTGTCTCTGAAGAGAATCATAATGGGGCTTCTCATATTACAAACTCCCAATTAAAAACTATGGAGGATGGCTGCACCTGACTGGTGAATACTGGGTAACAAAGTCCTGACCTTGCAGCAGGAGAGGCTAGAAAGATCCGTTGGTGCCTTTTTATGGTAGATGAATTCTCCCTCCTTCCCTGACTTTAAAGTGGTAAATCCTGGATCGAGAGATAATATAGATAGCAAACACCTTGAACATAAATAACAGAATGGAATACTAATATAAGAAAAGCATGGGGCCGAGAGATAGCATGGAGGTAAGGCGTTTACCTTGCATGCAAAAGGATGGAGGTTTGAATCCTGGCAGCCCATATAGTCTCCCAAGCCTGCCAGTAGCAATTTCTGAGCATAGAGTCAAGAGTAAACCCTGAGCACTACCGGGTGTGACCCAAAAACCAAAACACTAAAACAAAAGAAAAGTGTGCAGGGGCTCAGTGTTATAGAACAATGAATGGGAGTTTACCTTACATGTGGGGCTTCATTCCCTGATATCTCATTTGGTCCTTCCCAAGCACCACCATGAGTGATCCCTGAGTGCAGAGCCAGGAGTGAACCCTGAGTACTGGTGGGTTAGCTAAAAAAGCAAAATCATGGAAAATAAAAAGCAAAGTATGCTCTTTGCTGCTGGGTGTATAGAACTAAAGGGAATCATATTGAGTGAATACAGCCAGAGGAGAGGCACAGATTCAAAATGATTTCCCTCAAATGTAAAGATATAAAGAAACAGTAAGGGAATAAGAATGGCCAAAGGCAACAGGCTCTGAGAACAGGTTTACAGAACTGAGTTTACCAAGGGCATGGCAAGAGGTTGGAGGGGATCCTGGGAGAGGGTGGAGGGAAGTGAACATTCTGGTGGAGAGAGTAGGGTTGAAGTGTTGTAGGCATGAAAACCCTATCAAGCCTTAAAGAATGATAGAATGAAGGAATGTTTGTTTCCAATCAATACTCTTGAGTGTGGGGAAAAAACCCTCAGGTTTCACTCCTCTGGACAGCCCTCTGCAAGGCGTCTCTCTACCAGTTTTAGGAAGGTCTTTTTGGGACGTCTTGGAAACATTGATCCAACAGTGGTTGTGAGGCTACTGAGAGTATCCAGATAGGAAATAGTACCATTCCTCACAATCCACAGCAACCTTACCATGGGAGGAGCTCAGCCCCACCCTTTCTTGTGCCCCTGCATGTCTTCACTGTCCCCTTCTAGACGGGTCCTTCTCTGCTCCTTTCTCTTGTTTTCCTGCTGCTCAGCATGTTCTCAGATTTATCAGATCCCCCAAAGCTCTAGTCTGCTCACCCAGGCTCTTACCTCAGACTGCTAAAGTCTTCCCTGGGGTTCAACCTTTGCATCGGCTCTGGGCATTTTTGGGGGGTTTTGTCTGCCTCTATGGCAGAGCCTTATTTTCACCCTACTTGAAACTGATTAAAATGAGTTAAGATCAGTTAAAAGGTTAAAGTTAAAATCAGATAAAAGGTCACCCCATAAAGCAATGACCTTTGTGGATTCTTGGAACACATTTTCAGAACCCCTTAACTCAATGGAGGGCCCTGGGCGAACTTGAATTTTGGAGGTGGGGGACTGAAATTGCTGGTACCCAGCTGTCAGCAATATCCAACTCTAATTTTCTCCCAATTCTGGCATTTCAACCAATGTTGAAATTCAAAGTTGAAAGGTGCTGAAGGGCTGTTTGGACTGTTATTGAGAAAAGGATATTGTGTGGTCCAGATCTGCTGCTCTGTGCCACCCTTCTATGTCTACCTCACTTCGAGACCACCCTGTACAGTGCATCTCTTTGTATGTGTGTGTGTGTGCGTGTGTATGTGTGTGGCTTTTGGGTCACACCCGGCAGCGCTCAGGAGTTACTCCTGGCTCCATGCTCAGAAGTTGCTCCGACAGGCACGGGGGACCATATGGGACTCCGGGATTTGAACCAATGACCTTCTGCATGAAAGACAAATGCCTTACCTCCATGCTATCTCTCCGGCCCCAACATCTGCCTTATTTTGAAGACTCAAATCTCTCTTCCAAAGCACCTTATAGTCAGGAGTAGATGTCAAAGACATTAATAAAAACGGTGGAACTCTATGTCACAGGGACGGACTGACCTACTTAATATGTTCAAACACCTTTCAAGGACTCAGCCTGTGTGGATTGGGAAACAGCCAAAACAGGGGGGGAGGGTGTGGATGATGGAGGGAAGGGGTTGCTGGCTGATTGGCATTCAGAACAGGTGAAGAACAAAATGACCCTGTGATGAGCAAAGGAACATCAGATTCTATTTTCTCCTTTCACAGGACCAGATGTTCTTCCAGGGCTGCAAAAAAAGGAAAAGCAACTTCATTGAGACTAAGCTGGAAAAGGTGTCATTCTTGAGTAGATCCTTACAAAGATGATGCTCTAAATGCGAACCTTGGAAAGATTAGTTAGAATCTTTTTTTATTTTTTTGGTGTCAGAGATCACATAGGCTCACTGTGTGCAAGGCAAAGCATCTTAAACCCAGTACAACCTCTGTGGCACCAAACGGTTAGGGTTTCTCCCATATTCACAACACAGAGCAAGATGTCTAGTTCAAGTAGAAACCTGCCTTATCTACAGCCACCCTAGAGATTGACATGGCATAAAGTGCTAAATAAATGTTTGTATGGTGGAAAGGGATATTGTCATTCTGGCTAACTGCAGCCACCACCAATTCAAATTTAGCTCACCAGGCATCACAACCTTGACAAAGTACTTCCTGATATTTTCTTCTGACCTTTGCTACTTGAGGCAGTTTCTGGCTTCCTTCTCAGCAGAGTCTTGCTATCTTGTTCTGACCTCTAGGACTGCTACAAATTTGCTTGTCTGTGTCTTTCACTGGTTTTTTGGAAATCCTCAGCCAGAGCACTAAATAGCAGAGAGTGAAGGGTGGTCTCCCAAGATGAACAGGATGCACATCCTCTAACCCTGCCACTTTGGCATGGCATGTGTGTTGTTTGATACTGAGGCCAATGGAGATGCTGCAGTGCTACAGAGAGTGGAAGTCTCATTCACTCTCTAATTAGCTCCAAATATGAGAACTAGGGTGGGGATCTTACTGCACTGAAATCTACTACCAGAAATAACATTTCTAAGGGAGAAACTCTTTGACATGGCTGTACAAACACTGACTTACAGAGCATCTGTCTTTGACACAAGCCCTGAATCCTGTCTCCCCGTTCTGTAGGGGCCCAGGACACTATCTCACGCTTGGTCTCTTAGCCTTATTGGAGCTGGAGATGGGACTCAAAGATAAAGCACCTGCCTTGATTGCACGAGGTATGGGGTCAATCCTGAACATGACAAAAGAAGAAAAAAGAAAAGAAACTTCATTTTGTTTTTGGCTTTGGAATTCATATACCTATGATTATATAACATATATCCTTATATAATATTTTAGATAGATATAATGTTTTTAGATACTTCCCCCTCCTAATATACCTGATATTAAATTGATTATTAGACCAAAATGATAAGAACCCAGAGGGTAGGGAGAAATTTCTTCTCTGCTCCAATGATAACATGTACTCAATAAATATTTGCCCTATCAGTTTATTCATTTATTGCCACCATGATAAATTCAGAACTTCACGTGTTCCTGTTTTGCACTAAAGTCTTTTACTTTGACCCTAGACACTTTTCCCCCTTAATTCACCTTAGATCTTTTGGCACTTCTCTTCTTCACACCTCATTCTATAAACTCTTCTCTCATTCACAGAAGAAAAGTCCCTCTGCTTTGGTGAGAAATTATAACAGCTTCCTGCCTGCTTTCCATGACTTTTGCTCCCACAATCAGATCTGTCTCTTGACACAGAATTGGAGCCCATCTCTGTTGGTTTCCTCACATTCATTACTTCTTGGATTATCTAATTTTGCACAAAATAATTGTTTATGAACAATCTCCCATCTCTGACAGTTATACAGGACATTGCACCTATGGAACCAACCTTCTTCCTTTTGCTGAATCTCTACATCCTCTGCCTTCTGTTCATCTGTTAACTCAATCTCACCAAATGGCTCAGTAGACTGAGCCCATCCTCGTCCATGTGACCAATGACACCACCAGAAACTGAACCTAGTAGATATCTCGTGGTTCTTATCTTGGTTTTCTGGCCTGAATGTATAAATGTTTGCTGAATGGATGCAGATATTATGTGGTTTCTGCCTGGATTATCATGGTCATGATAGCAAGTCCTGTTGATTTTTTTTCTTGGTGTTATTGACTTGGGCATCCATCATCCTTTTTTTCCCCATTCTCCTTCCTGAGACTTTATTAGCTATTATCTAGACCTGCAATATTCTTCCAGCTGTTAGCCTTGTTGTTTACCCACCCTGTCATTTACCAAAAGCCACAAGCTTAGATATCGCTAAGTCCATCTTGTGGGGCATAATGTTCTCCTTGTAAGCTAAATGACTCACAATTTCCTTGGAAATATTAACATCACTGATGACACCCCTGAGAGATGTGCAGAGTCCATCTGGACAACTGGAGTGGTCGTGACTGTCAGCAGACTCTAGTTCTCCACTAGTCAACCCCAGCTGCTAAAACCACAACCTGGGCATTCTTGCCACACATAAGAGGGTTGGTCTGAGAGACCGATGGGCTACATGCACACACGTGACGCTAGTTCTATTCAAGGTCATGTTTCAGAAGGCATGAACACGTCTACTCTGGTTTCTCTCTCTTTCTCTCTCTCCCCTAATTTCCCCCTCTCTCTCTCCACTCCTCTCTCTCACTCTTCTCTCTCTGTTTACTCCCTCCTGGGAAATCAGCTGTCATGGAGAGGTACACATGGGATGACCTAAGGCCTCTGGCTGACCCCCAAGAATTGAGCTGCCAGTCCCAAACAAACCTCAGGTGCCTACAACTCAGAATTATCTATACCTTAATTGCAGCATCCTGAGGGAACCTGAGGCCACTAAGTCTCAGGGCTCAGCTGAATTTGAATTCCTGACCCACAGGAGCAGAAACTGCAACTCTCTGCTGTAGCCCGAATTCTCTGCTGCTTCCTTTTCAGACAACAAGTCATTGCAACAGCAGAAAACTCAGTCAAGAGTCCTAAAACTCTTCTCCATATCTCCTTGCTCCTCTCATAACATGGATTCAGTTTAGCTTACACTGAACTTCCCCATTTTCCCAAGAAGACATGGGTTTCCACCACCATGCCTGTCCTCCAAATACCCAGCCTTCCAAATTGCCCTTCGGGCACCTCCTCTGTCTTTCCATTTTTTGTTTGTTTGCTTTTGGTTTTGGGTCATACCCAGCGGCTTTCAGGGGTAACTCCTGGCTCTGCACTCAGAAATCGTTCCTGGCAGGCTCGGGGGACTAGATGCGATGCAGGGATTCAGACCACCGTCTGTCCTGAATCAGCTGTACACAAAACAAACGCCCTACCCCTGTGCTAATTCTCCTGCCCTGCCTTTCCATTTAGACCCTGCTGCCATGCCAGCTCACACGAGCTTGTCCCAAGAGTACTGGATAGTACTCTTCTAAAAATGCCAAAAGAACTTCTGCTCCTCTTTAAGAATTTAGCATGGGGTGGCTCTTATTTGTCTGTCTGAACAAGATCTGCTTTGTGTTTTGTTGTGCAACACCATGTCAGGAATGTATAACTAGCTGTCCAAATGAGCGATTTACTCTTAGAAATCTCAAAAGTAAACTTATTTGTCAGGCTAGCTTTAGTCATTCTTACACACTATCTTCTAGCATGGGCTGGACAGGTCAGACATGTTTCACTGCAATGTCCCCATTAGTTTCCCACCTCTTTCTGAGGAAGATGGGGGTCTCTGGGAGATGAGTTTTTCAAAGGCAACATTGTTTCCTGCACAATAGAGGCTTCTAATGTTCTTTGATTTCTATGGACACCCCAAACAAATGGGAGTTTTTGTAATTTTATCTCTTGGATCACCTCCAAAGACATGTCTGGAAAAAGCAGCACTGCAGGAAACAGAGTTTTAGACTTACCACCCCATTTTCAAACCTATTCGAAGATTAAAATAAATGTCTCCATGCACTGCCATCTTCCACAAATTTCCCTTAATCATTGGTTTAAAAGTGATGGACTGATGAGATGAATGAGCACAGCATCTTCTTTGCTGCTGGCTCTAGAACCGTATTATATGTAAAAAATAATCACATTCGGGTTTTTGTTTTTGTTGTGAAATAAAGGTGCGCATTTGAATTTATTGCTCTGCAGGGAATAGAAGTACTGAAGCTAGTGGAAAATTGGTTAAGGAAAATTGTATTTTAAAAAAGGAAGTATATTTAGTATTTTTTGTTTTGTTTTGCTTTGTTTTTGGGCCACACCTGGCTGCGCTCAGGGGTTACTCCTGTCTCGCTCAGAAATTGCTTCTAGCAGGCACAGGGAACCAGATGGGATGCTGGGATTCAAACCACTGTTGGTCCTGGGTCGACACTTGCAAGGCTACTGCTATGCAATAGCATAAATATGCAAATAGCATAAATAGGGTCTCTGGTCCCTATTTAGTATATAATATAGGGGTACATTAAAGTGGAAAGGTTTCTTCTTTATATTCAATGTTCAGATAGGCAACAGACAACAGGCCTCTTCTTATTTAGGAAGTCTACTTACCTGGACTTGCAGAGAAATGAATATAAAAATAACTTAGGCAGGGCCAGAGTGGTGGTGCAAGGGGTAAGATGTCTGCCTTGTCTATGTTAACCTAGGACGGACCTCGGTTTGATCGTCCGGCATCCCATATGATTCCCCCAAGTCAGGAGCGATTTCTGAGCGCATAGCCAGGAGGAACCCCTGAGCGTCACAGGGTGTGGCCCAAAAACCGAAAACAACAACAACAAAATAATTAGGCAACTTAAAAAGTATTAAGTTTGGGAAAATGGTGAACAGATGTAGGAAGATTTCAATAAATATGTAAAGAAATAAAGGGATTTTTGTGGTTGTTGTTGTTGTTGTTGTTTTGTTGGCTACACCCAGTAGCCAAGTACTCAGAGAAGTTATTCCTGGTTCTACATTTTAGGGATAACATCTGGCAGCCTGAGGGGATCAGATGGAATCGAACCTAGGGTGACCTGGCACAATGCAAGCGCCCTACCCACTTCACTCTGGCCCCTTGGTAAAAGCTTTTCAAAAATAGTTCTTTAATCATTAAGCCACTTCAGTGAATCAAGTAGTGTAAACATAAATAAATAAATAAAGACATAAGAGAATGAGAATATAAGCTGGAAAACAGAGTTATAGACGTGACTAGCAAAGAATCTGGGTAAAAAAAAAATGCAAAGAACTCCTAAAACTCACAACTAAGAAAATGAAAGCTGCAAAAATGAGCACAAGATCTAAACAGACACCTCACCAAAGAAGCTGTCCGGAAACAAGCATCTGACAAGATATCAAATCTCATGTGCCACGAGGAAATTGCCAGTGAAAACAAAGACAAGAAACCACTACACACCTATTAAAATGGCCAATATCCAAAACATGGGCAGTGCTGATTTCTTTTGAGAAGGATGGAAAGAACAGGAGCTCTCATTCACTGTTTAGGAGGAATACATGCTGGTGCAACTCTTTAAAAACAGTGCCTTTGTCTTACCTACTAATAACAAGTACCACAGATTGAAGTGACTTGTGGACAGCAGACTCTTTCAGTTCTGAGGTGGAAAAGTCCAAGCTCTAGTCTAGCTAGACCCAAGAGGGTTGGGTTTTGGTGAGAATCCCAATCCAGGGATAATTGCCAAACTCCTCCTGGTAGCCTCCCTTCTGACAAATAGAGCAAACAAGTTTTCTCACATTCTTATCAGGATACTAATCCCCTTATGAGAGAAGTTTCATTTTTTTTCACTGCATATATGCCTGAGACTGCCTCTTAAGGACCCTCAGGACACCACCATCACCAAGTGAAAGGGACAGAAGAAGGGCTTCATATCAGAATTTTGGAAAGTAGCAAACATATTTTACAATAGCTAGATGATTTCTTACAAAACCAAAGGCTTTTTACCATCTAATTCAACAAAATAATGCCAATGCTGATGAAATCAGTTCAGGATAAGGTCCCCTCAAATATAGAAGCTTACTTAGCAAGTGAAATATTTCACATTGAAGAAACTTCAGAAATGGCACAGGCAAAGAAGGACTTTCTAGTCTTCTAAAGCTGGTCATAAAACCTTCCTGTGCATTACAATCATCTCATGCCTTTCCCTGATCACCATATTACCTCTTTTCATCCTTCACCAAACCTAGCAGAAAAAGAACTCAGAGAAAATTATTCTTTAGGATCTTCATTTTTCTATGAGGACTCCTATAGCACATAAGACTTAGTCTGATTTTCTTGTCAGTGACAGGTGTCATGTTTGTCAGTAACCTATACCCCCCCACCAGGGTAACCTGGGCATATACCACAATGTTGTACACTCCATATTCACACTGCCCAAATCTCCCATGGGCAAATTTCTAGGAATCTTTCCCTTTTGGCAAGCAATACATCAGGGTCTTAAATGAATGTAGACACCCTTTTCCTGGTAGCCTTTTTAGTAAATTTAACTTTCCAACCCAGCCAAGGATTCTAGGAGACTCATGGAAAGTGTTTTCTCCTTATTTATTCAAATGAACAAAAAGGTTATGTGGATCAGAGATGGTAGTGATTGATCCAGGAAAAGGGGTGGTGGTGGTGGTAGTCACCCCTGTTGGTCAGAGAAGTACACAATGAAAACTTGCTTTGCCGTGTTACATTGTATGAGCTTTTTTAAAAATAGAACAACTATCATAATTTGTGCAACCTATATCACAAATATTTTAAATGTTGATCTACTCTATTAAAAATGCTCTACAATGTATATTTTTAATGCTCTAAAATAATGAAACCACATAGAGTGGTTTCTCTTTATTATCTCTCTTTTTTATTTTGTTTATTTTTTGTTCATAGCTTTTGGATCATGCTTGGTAGTGTTTAGGATCAGTTCCTGGAATAGCTGGGGGACAGGGTACTAGTAGTGACAGTCAAACGCATCTTCCTGCATACAAACTCTATCTTTGTCATCTGAACTTTCCTCCTGCCTCTGTAGCAACTGTAGTGGTTTTCTTTTGGAATAGAATTTTCTTTCCTTCTTATTTTTTTTAAATATAAAATCTTTACTTAAGCACCATGATTACAAGCATGGTTGTAGCTGGGTTTCAGTCATAAACAGAACACCCCTCTTCACCATTGTGAAATGGAATTTTCTTTAAGTGCACTGCATTGTTTTCTGGTGATTAGTCACTTTGATTATGACATAATTAATGTTTGGGTTGTAAATTGTCATTTTCATTTTTTTTACTTCACATTAATCCTTTTAGTCCCCTGAGTAATCAGAAGTTTATCCAGTAAATGAAGACAATTTCAGATGGTTTTTTGTTGTTGTTGTTTTGTTTTGGGGTCGCATCCGATGGTGCTCAGGGGTTATTCCTGGCTCTGCTCTCATAAATTTCTCCTGGAAGGCGCAGGGGACCACGTGGGATGCTGGGAATCAATTCACCATCTGTCCTGGGTCAGCTGCATGCAAGGCAAACACCCTACCGCTGTGCTATTTCTCCAGCCCTAGATGCTTATGTTTTTTGTTGTTGTTGTTGTTTGTTTATTTTTTAAAAGGGTGAATTGTTCTTGGGTTTCCTCATTCCTCACACTCAAAATTCTATCATCTTCATCTTCAAAAAATTTGTATCAAAATGTATCTCAGTTTTGTTACCATCTCTACTACTACTGCTGCTCCCATTTTTTTGCTTAGATTAGTGAAATTTGTGGAGGTCAATAACACCTGATGGTATTTAGAGGATTAAATATAGGTCTCCCACATGAAATTTCATGTTCTAGCCTTATTTATTTATTTATTTATTTATTTATGGTCCAGATTTGAAAAAGCTCAGGGAATTGAACCCAGGCCTTGCATGTCAGGCAAGCATCCCACCTGCTGTACCTGCTCTGGCCTGTGTTCTAGCCTTTTGAATCATCTCCCTCCCTGGCCCTGGCCCTAGTGAAATGACTTCTTATGTTCGTCTCATTTTCTCTATGCCCACAGTAGTCTTTTCTTCAATGGTCAATGGCATGATCATTATAAACAGAAACCATAGCCCATCACTACTTTATTGTGACTCCTCTGATGGATTTCCACCTTGTCCAAGATATACACAAAAGTACTTACAGTGATTAGTATGCATTTTAGAATTCTTCAGTTCAGCTCATTTAGAAAACTGTCCTTTCACCGGCCACTCTTTATAAAACAGCATCTCAACATCATCTTCCCTATAATTCTCAAGGTTTCTATTCATGGCATTTTACCACCACATAACATATTATCATCCCTCCTAAAAAACAAGCACCACAAGGGAAGGGATCTTAAATGTATATCTCCTGTTGTTAAACAAAACAAAACAACAAAAAAAGCTCTAACTGGAGAGAAAGTACATGAGGCAAGGCACTTGGCTAATATGCAGTCAAACCTGGTCTGATCCCCAACACTATACATGGTCCCCCACCATAACCACAGTACACCACCAAGTTGGCCTGTGTCTGACCCATCAAGATGTTCTTGTGTTTTGCTGTTGTTGTTTTTGGGCCACACCCGGTGATGCTCACGGGTTACTCCTGAAATCACTCCTCACTTGAGGGACCATATGGAATGTCCGGGGATAGAACTGAGGTTGGTCCTGGATCTGCCATGTGCTGGCCCCCATAAAGTATTTTAAAGAAACATTTGTATTAAGATATAAATCAGGGACCGGAGAGATAGCATGGAGGTAGGGTGTTTGCCTTGCATGCAGAGGACAGTGGTTCGAATCCTGGCATCCAATATGATCCCCCGAGCCTGCCAGGAGCGATTTCTGAGTGTGGAGCCAGGGGAAACTCCTGAGAACTGCCAGTTGTGACCCAAAAACAAACAAACAAAAAAGATATAAATGATATAGCTCATAATTCACCCATCTAAAGTACATACTTCAATAATTTTAGCATATTCATAAAGCTGTGTGGTGGTTATTTTAGAACAATTTCATCACCCCTAAAAGAAATATCTCTCTGTTCAGCCACTGCCTTCCTTCTCTTGTGCCCCCAATCCCATGCCCAGTTGAAGTAGCATCCCTTCTCCCTTGTCTCTTAAACAGACTTATTCTGATCACTTTATAGAAATGGAAGCATGTGGCATATAGACCTTTGTGGCTAAATCCTTTTGTATAACAATGTTTTCTGAGTTCATTTATGTCATAATTTGATCAGTATTTTATTCCTCCCCTCTCTCACCCCTGGACCAAATAATATTCCATTGTATGGATTAAGCACAGGCTGTTGATTCATCAACAGTGGATACTGACTTGTTTATACTGTTTGACTATTATGAATAATCTTGCGATGAACATTTATAAACAAAGTTTAGTGTGGACAATGTTTTCTATGTCCTAAGTATTTACCCAGAAACGGATTACTAAGTATATGTACTCATAAAGAATTCCATGTTGAACAATTAGAGGAACTAATAAACAATCCTAAATAATTGACCAAATCGAAGGCACACTTTTACATTCCTAACAGTAGTGTATCATGAGTTTTCATCTTCTCTCCTTTTTGCAAACATTTAAAATGTTTGTTTTTCCAATTTACTCCATGAAGAGATACATCATGGAAGTGTGATTTGCTTTTCCCTGATCAATAGACATATGAAACATGTATTGACTACTCTGTCTTTTTTTGAAATATGCCTATTCAAGTCTGTCACTCCCTGTGCTTGTTTGTGTGTGAAGGGGTGGGGGGCTTACTCCTGGACATGGTGCCCACTGGCCACTCTAAGCAAGGTGCTTGGGGGAACCATGCAGTACTGGGTATTCAACTCAGAGAAACAGGTCAAAGGGCTAGGTCTGGCCTAGTTTGATCTCTGATATTATCTGGCCCTCCTAATACCACTAGCCAGGAGTGGCACTGGATCCTCTAAGTACTGCTTGGGACCCCCCCAAATAATTATTTTAATTAAAAATTAAATATTTGAGTGCCGAAAAGATAGCACAATGATAGGGTGTTTGCCTTGCACGCAGCCTATCCAGGACGAACGGTGGTTCAAATCCTGGCATCCCATATGGTCCCATGAGCCTGCCAGGAGCAATTTCTGAGACCAGAGTCAGGAGTAACCCCTGAGAATTGCCAAGTGTGACCCAAAAACCAAAATAAATAAATAAAAAAAATATTTTTCAAGTAGAAAAAAAAGCGTGCTATTCAAAACCTTCCATTTTTCCACCTTCCTTGGTAATAATTGGGGTTTTAATTCTCGTCTCCAGAGTAGAACTAATTCTATTTTTATTGAAAAAAAGATGGCCAAATAAATGACATTTTTATACCGCACATTTTATATCTACTATGTGCAAGAAAAATGTGCAAACAACCCAGGTCTAAGTATGTTTTTGTGGCTCTGACTTTGCAGGGAAAAAAAGAGAGCTCTTTGCTTTTGTTTCAATTTATAGACTCGGTGGTAGATGGGTTCATTTAATGAGCTATAGCTGAGAGCAAACACTCAGGGAACATCAAGTGCTAAAAGTTTGCAGGATTTGATTCTTTTCAGCCCAGTAACCAAAAGCATTTGATTTTTTTATTGACTGAATATGGTTGTTGTAAAAAGAAATGAAATGTCCTAAGTATGCAGGGTTGAATAACTACAAATGCTCTCTTTCTACTGTTCAAACACCCTTAACTTTATGCTGTGCTTAATAATATACTAGCACGTTCAGGCTTTCCCAAAGGGGAACACGATATTTTTCTAATACGAAAAGGGCCTCTTTAAAATATGTATTTCAAAGGAAGAACATTGTCTCAGTGTTCTAGCTTTTTGGGTGGACTATATTCATTTTTTTTCTAAGTAAATCCTCTTTTTAACCTAGGTAATCCAAGTGAAATGAGAGTAAGGCATAGGGAAGTTTCTTCTTTAAAAGAATGGTGGTTAGCTTCCAGATTGTGATTTCCTTTGATAATTGTGCTGTAACTGGATCCTGGAGGATTTGCAGGGTGTGTGGGGAGCAGTGCACAGCCTGGCTTGGCATAGCTCCCCAGGAGGCCCTCAGACAGTGCCACTGGGTTAGAATAACAGCTCTATTATTCAGCAAGGCAAGTCTATCACCCTACTTATTAACATAGTTTGGAGGTTAAACAATGGTGTCTCCTCCTCCTTACTCATCATCAAATTACTTCACCGTGTTTATTTAGACTGCTATCTCTGAATCAAGGCACGGAGTTAGAAAAACACAACCTTCTCACAATTTAAGGCCTCATTAAAGAGGACTTGAAGAGGAAAGTTCTCTGAACAACATTACAAGGTGTGTTCCTTTGCAAATAAGATGTCTGTCCAAAATCAACTTCAAATATCTCAAGGTGATTCTAAGGGAGCTACGTCATTTTCATTACCTATCCCCCAAAATGTCTCATTTTGAGAGTAAGTACCTCTTCAATGAAATGTAACTAATGCCACCTCTCAGTTAATTGAAATTATCATTGTCCCTTGAAGCTAACAAATTAAGAATGAACGGAAAAATCATTTTGTTGCCAGTCCCTGAGGAATGATGCATACTTTTGCCCATAGCAGTTTACAAGAGCACAAGTAAAGCAAGGTGTGTTTGTTAGTTTTTAAAGGGAAACTCTGTCAAGTCTCATTTAAATTTACACTGGGAAATTATATTTAACTTCAAAAATTTCTAAGTGAGTGATTCGGATGGGGAGGAGCTTTTATGGGGGGGTGCTAAACTTTGGTATTTAGAACTGAAACCTTTGTTGCATTTTTATCCACCTTTACCGACTGAAAAACTCATCAACTTAGTTAATCTTTTACAAGGAAAATTGTCCAGTGATTAGGTAACTTGGAAACACATTTATATTTCTTAGCTACCAGTCTGCTGGGCCAATTGACAGACTCCTCTGGGAAGTGGAAAGTGTTCATCCTGGATACAGGGCATATATGTGTTGGGTGGCTATTCCTCCTTCCTTTGTCCCCTCACTGTTTCCATAGTAGTCGTGTTTAGGGGCCTGAGTGTAAGAGAGCACTTAGCTCCCCAGGACCCACCAAAAATGAGAGAAAGACAAGATTTTTCAATAAAGAAGGACTATAGGTGAGCCCAGATGTTGAGCAAGCAACTGTAATCATTTAACTACTTTTGGTAGGAAATGGTTCCTTTTTCCCATGATTGTTTTCAAAAGGAAACATGGAGTTCCGATTGTGACAGCTTCTCTATCTTCAAAGAGAAGTGAAGAAAGAAGACTGCTAGCAGTCAGCATTTCCTCTCCCCTGGCTGGTAGCATAGCTGAGATATTGGAAAGACTTAACGTCTTTATCGGGTGTTTTTGTTTGCTGTTGCCTCTTAATGCTAGCCTGGATTACATGGAGCCCACGCTATAAAGAAAGAATATATATTAACTGTCTAATAAACCCACCATCCACTCAGGCTGCCAACTGTTCCTGTTCAATAGACCCTTGTGTTTTTTATTTTTTCCTTTTTCTTCCAGAGTCTTGATTTTTATAACCTTCAACAGCCTCCCTTCTCTGACCATAAACTTCAGGGCAATTTCAAAACCAGAGAGTGTGTGTCCACTTGTAAATGTAGGGAAAAGAAGTTTTGAATGTCAAATCTTCCAGAAAGGAAAGTCAACTATATGAAAATATCTGGGGTGTATTCCAAATGGAGGCAATGCATTTCCGATTCATCGCTGGCTGTTCTGCCATTGATTTCGAAGCAGCACAGACTGAAACTGTCCGTTCCAGGGTAGCCTTGCACTGTACGTGTATGTACTAGGAGGCATTACGGGGCTTCTGCTTAACATGCAAGTTTGGTGGGGCTACAGATTTGATACGGTTATACTGTTATAGCACCTCCAGTTTTCAACTCAGTACTACGATGCCTTTTTAGTGCTGGCTGGGAAATCAGATTGGACGAATCTGGGGATACAGCTTCACAGTGTGCATAATCCTGGCTCTGCGACTGAAGAAAATCAATGAGGGGAAGCATTGATCTCCTCGCAGACTGCAAATGCAGTTAGCTCAGAAACACTTGGCCTGGGATTTTGTTATTCAAGTCATTTCTGTGCTCATGTTTTCAAACCTGGCTGTTATCATCCAATAGCTCTCTGGATTTGGCTTAGCTCTAGTTACACATGCATAAAAACTATGTCTTCTGGAAGGAAAAGGCACTCTCTATAACCACAGTTCAGCTTCAATGTTTGCTCAAGGCTAAACGAAATAGCCTTCACTCCAGTGACATTTCACAATGTCACTGTGTCGCCGGGTAGAGAAAACTGCAGAAAGGTGAGAGTATGAATCACTCGAGGAAAATATTATCTTCGGCTGTGATGGATTTGATACTAATCTGAGCTGCCTGGCCAAATTGCTTGTCTTTTATTTTTAATTAAAAAAAAAAAGCAAATATGGGGGCCGGGTGGTGGTGCTGGAGGTAAGGTGCCAGCGCTAGCATAGGACGGACCGAGGTTCGATCCCCCGTTTCCCATATGGTCCCCCAAGCCAGGAGCGACTTCTGAGCGAATAGCCAGGAGTAACCACTGAGTGTCACCAAAAAAAGCAAATATGACTAAGAAATTACCTGGATGGTCAACTGTAGCTAGGTATGTGGAGGTTGATACACACAAATGTGAAACCTACCATGCCATAAGTATAAAAATATAACTGTGGGACCCGGGAGATAGCATGGAGGTAAGGCGTTTGCCTTTCATGCACAAGGTCATCGGTTCAAATCCTGGTGCCCCATATGGTCCCCCATGCCTGCCAGGAGCAATTTCTGAGCATGGAACCAGGAGTAACCCCTGAGCACTGCCGGGTGTGACCCAAAAACCAAACAAAAAATATATATATATAACTGCAATAATTTATACTTGTTAGCAGAAAATATTTCTACATTGTAGTGCCTCCCAAGTGCAGAAAATAAATCAAGCCTTTTGAAAGTGATTGCAAATGATTCATTTGGTGTTGTCATAATGTAGTGTTTTCTTTAATAAAAATTTATACCCTTTTCCTGGACTCTAAATTTGTACTGAAGGGTGGAAGGAACAGCTATATTCAGGATTAAAAACACCCAATAAACTACAACTTTAACCAACTAAGGTGTCGATTGACAATCACTTGCCCCAGAAGATCAGAATCTATCTGGGGCTAGGGCACAGAGGAAGAGTGCATGTCTTACTTGTATGATGCCCTGAGTTTGATCCTCAAGACTGCACAAATAAGCAAAATTAAACAAGCAAACCAAAAAACAAACATAACATGTTCATTTACCTCAAAATATTTAGGCTCAAATTCCAAACCAGAGGTTGAAAAGATGGTTCATGGATTCCAGTACATGCATTGATCCTTAACAATGGTCTCCTTTCCACACACACTGCCAGAAATGACAGAGCAGGGAGTAGTCACTCTGCACCACTAGTTGTGAAATAAAAATAAATAAAAATAAATCCCAGACCATCCAGTAGAAGACAGCAGCTCTGAAGAACTGGGCAATTACCTTACCCACCTTGAATCTTTTTCCTCATCTACTTTGCATGGAAAATGAGGTAAAAGATGCAAAATGTTTTAGTTTCTGGAAAAATACCAAAATCCATGTAGATAATTTTTCTTACTATGGTACTGATTTTATTATTTTCATTATCATTTAATTATAAACACATAATGACTATTCCCAAATGATAATGACATTATACCCTTGCTTGTGATATGGAAGGGAGGATGCAGCATTCAGCAATAACCCAGGAGAACATGTATTTCTGCAGGACATTCTGCCCAGACCTCTCTCTACTTTCTGAAGTGGCACCCACACAGAAAGTCCCTTCCTAGATTCTCTGTGGGAAGGGAAAGCTCATTGTCATGTGCTCTACTGTTTAACTGACTTGCTGCCCTTTGTCATAATTCTAGGTGTACTCTGAAATCATTAATACTTACAGATTTACACCCTAATTCTTCCACTGCGATGTGGAAGCTATTCCTCATTGCTATATCCCAAGTTCCTTGCAGAGTAGACTTGGCACATAGAAGGCATTCAATAAATGTTTAAAATGGATAAAAGAGCCCTGAGAGGTGGCACAGCATTAAGACAAGGTAGTACTTGCCTTGTTACTGGCCTTGGTTCAATCCCTCAAACCCCTCTAGGAGTAAGTTCCTAGTACCACTGGGTGTAGCCCAAAATACAAAAACAAAACATAGATAAAATAGTAAAGAATTCACAACATACTATTTTGAAGTACTAGGTGAATAATATTAATGATATTAGGCAGCTATGTTCTGTTCAAGTATGTATACTAGCAATTTCAAAAAATACTGTGTTAAATACACACTGAAACAAATTTTTTATAATTCGGTGATACAATAATATAATTTTGGAGACTGGAGAGATACTCCAGAGGGTAAGACACTTGCCTTGCATGTAGTAACTCTGCTTCATTCCCCAACACCACATATGCTTCCCTGAGCCCCTCCAGGAGGCCCGAGTACTGTCAGGTGTGGTAAAAAAAAAAAGAAAAAAAATGCCAAAACCAAAACTAAACAAACAAAAAAGAAACCAACAAAAGTCAAATAACATTTTTTTTCCATTGAAAAATACCTTTTATTCCTCTCTAGGACCTTACCATCTTGCCTTGTACAATACCAACATAGGTTTGATGCTTGGTAACCACAGTCTGCTGGGGTGATCATTGAGCTCAGAACCAGGGGTAACATCTGATCACCACTGAATGTGGTCCAAACAACAAAAAAAAATCTGTAAGTGTAGAGTTAGAACTGTTTCAACAGTAAGCACAGGCCATGTACATGGAATAAAAATGTGAGCATTTAATGGAATCCTTTTCTTTTCCTGCCCAGTCCAGGACAACATATCTGAACTGGTTTTAAGATTAGCATGGACTTCAGAGTAGGTGAAGGTCAGCATGGCAAGAGAAAAAGCCCAGTAAATAAGATGGCTATCAAGTCTGAATACACATTTGACTGAGTCCACAAAGCAACAGCGATTAATTTGAGCTTAGAATTATTCAGAACTATGCAGTCAGGTCAGACATTTAAATAGCCATATTTTATTGTATTAGCACCAGTTATGATCAAATCAAATATAAATATGTACAAATGAGCCCCTTTGTACCATTTTTCCCCCTTGCATGAACTCTTTAATGTAATTCTTGTTCAAAATTCTGCTTAAATGATCAGATGATGTGGATTAGGAAACATTAAATTTATATAACCTTGTCGGCCACAAGCCTCTTGTCTACTGTAGTTTTATGATTGCTATTTTAATCACACTGATGGAAATCTGAGCTGGTACAACTTTGAGACCACATCTTTGCAGTGCTTTCCAAAGAGAAATTCTGCTAATCTGATTCTATTAATATAGTCAATGGAGACTCTGACTCTGAAAAATGAAAATGAAAAAAGACAGGGCAAGAGAGCTAGTATAGCAGTTGGGGCACTCTCTTTGTAAGCAATTCAATCCCCAGTGCCCCATATGGCTCTTCAAAGCCTTGCCAAAAGTGACTCTTGAGCATAGAGCTCAAGTAAGTCCTGAGCATCAGTGGGTGAGGCCCCCAAAACAAGAAAAATAGAAAAATGAAAGAAAGAAAGAAAGAAAGAAAGAAAGAAAGAAAGAAAGAAAGAAAGAAGTAAATTGAAGAAAAGTAGATATTGTTTGTAGTGATTTTGCTAGTCTTGGAACAAAAAAGTTGATAATCTAAAGCAGTAGGAACATATAAAGCATCCAAGGGCATCCAAAAAATAAACAAGATTATTTTTACCCTGAACAACAAAGAAGGGCAGGGTTGCTGAAGAGATAGCACAGGAGTAAGGCTCTTGCCTTACATAGGCAGCTAATCACAGTTCATGCCCTGTATCACATAAGTTCTCCCAGGTACTTGTCAGGACTCATGCCTGAGCACAGAGTCAGGAATAGCTCTCGAGCACTGCTGGGTGTGGGCCCTAACCCAAAAAAGAACAACACAGCCAAACCAAAATACATTTGCATGCTAAATAGGCTGGGCTAAGGAGTCACTCCTGAGCAAAACACCAGAAACAACCCACCTCTACAAAGCTGGGTGTTATACAAAAGCAAGAATGAAGAAAGAACAGCAAAACATCAACCTCACATGTTGAAATTAATAGTAGTATCATTTAAAATGGAGAAATGGGGCCAGAGAGATAGCATGGAGGTAAGGTGTTTGCCTTGCATGCAGAAGAACATGGTTTGAGTCCCGGCATCCCATAAGGTCCCCATTGCCTGCCAGGGGCGATTTCTGAGTGTAGAGCCAGGATTAACCCTGAGCACTGCCAGATGTGACCCCCCAAAAACATAAAAAAGAAATAAAAATAAATAAAATAGGGGAAGATAAAAGTCAACTACATTGATCTAATTTCACATTATGAATTTAATTCTCAACTGCTCATTTTGTTGCTCTTTAAAAGATGCTTGTAAGGATCAATTTGTAGACATATTAATGAAATGTACCTTGAGTGGGTTGAATTCAAATGATTACTGCAGTCATGATTCTGGAGTCCAGAATGATCAATTTGATAGATTTATTTTCAAGCTGATACTCTGAATAGCTTGGGGAATAGGCCAGTGACTCAGGAAGGGTAGAGATTATTCATGTGAATTGCAATGAGCAAAGCAGGGAGACGATTTGCTATACCTGTCACAAGGGTAATATCTGAAAGTTAGGTGATATGTTGTTGTGAAATACATGTGTTCCTAGAAAACCTCCTCTTACTTTTCAAAGACTGGAGCCTGAAAATAGTAGGCCTCATGACTCCCAATGATAAATATGATACCCATAAGCCCTTCTATAGCAGAATACCATAATCTTCATAACATACTAGCAGAGGAGAAAAACTCTCAATTACTAGCAAATACATGACTTACTGGGGTTCAGGAATTAGCTCACTGGCTCAAGTGCACAGTTTTCATGCAAGAGACCCAGCAGTACTGTGTCCCTGAGTGCCACTGAGACAGTCATCCTAAGGGCCAAGTGTGGCTCTAAAACAAAAACAAAAGCACTAAACCACAGTATTTAAAAAGCTAACATAGAACAGTGCCTCTTACTAAGGAGAAAAGTCATGGAAAGAAGAGCCCGGTGATAGCACAAGTGGTAGAGCATTTGCCTTGCATGGGGCAGACCTGGATTCCACCCTCAGCATCTTGTCCCTGAGCCCACCAGGAATGATTTCTGAGTACAGAGCCAGGAACAATCACTGAGGACTCCCGGGTGTGGTCCCCAAATCAACCTCCCTAAAAATAACCCAAGCAAACATAAAAAGCAGTGAAAGGAGCAAAGGTTGTTTAGTTTCAGAGAAATGGACCGATTGCTGGTAATCAAGAGGCAGGCAAAGATACATACTTGAAGTTTAGACTAAAGTCTTTCAGAAAGAAAATGGGACTATTTTAAGGATTCTGTGTTTTGGTGTTTTCCAACATTTGCTTCCTATTTGTTGGATACAGAAAGTACTGATGTTAAGTCTGGGGTGGTTAAATTTACATATTAGAGATAAGTACAGGAAGAGAAAGTACAGGAGGTAGATATTTGTAATTCAAATCTTGACACTACGTATGGAGCTCTTGAATTCAGGTAAGAGCATTTCTTTTCTTTTTTTCTTTTTTGGTTTTGTACTTGTTTTCAAGGGTTACACTTGGATTCACTTAGAAATTACTCCTGGCAGGCTCTGGGGAACATATGGGATGAAGATTAAACCCAGGTCAGCCACATGCAAGGCAAATGCCCTACCCACTGTGCTATTGCTTTGCCCCCTCATAAGAGACCATTTCGATAACCAATTTAAGTCTGTCTATCTATCTATCTATCTATCTATCTATCTATCTATCTATCTATCTATCTATCTATCTACCTATCTATCTATCTATCTATCATCTATCTATATCTAATCTGCCTGTTCATCCATCCATCTGTCCATCTGTCTGTCTATTCATCCATCTTTCTGTCTGTCTGTGTCTATCAAAGAAATACATTTAGGACCAGAAGAAATTATGTTTTATTTGTTTGTTTGGAATTCACACCTGACAGTGCTCAGGGATTACTTCTGGCAGGATTTAGGGACCATATGGGGTGTCAGCGATTGAACTGTCATTGGTTACATACCAGGCAAATGCCTTACCTGCTGTACCATATTTCTCTGGATTTTACTTCTGTTCTCACATAGGATGCCTGACATTGGAATTAGTATACACTCGAATTCAGGAGGCCTCATCCTGAAGTGTATCTGCAAAGACCCCTTTTCCCAAGTGAGACACGTTCACAGTCCCCAGAGGCCATGACTTTTCAAGGGCTGCATGTCACACATATTGGTAGAAACAAGGCACTCTCACAGAATGGTGAAGACAAAGTTCCCTGAACTGCTGACAGTCTCTTATTCAGCTGGCTTCCCTTTGACTATGGTCAGTGGCTGGTTGGAAGTATATTTGCTCTGTTTAAAATGAGCTTTTTTTTTTTTTTACTGAATCTGTGACCTTGGTCTTATTAGGTGAATGTCCCATGAAGAAACACTTTGATTAGCAAGGCAAGTTCACTAGAAAAAAAAAGGCTCCAAAGTATAAATTTTGACTTTCTTTCATGGGGAATGTAACTTTAAATGAGTCAACTTCTTTACAGTAACCAGAGTGTGAGACCATTCATAAATCACACAAATTTTCTTGGAGAAATTTATCTATATGGAAAATTTCAGAAGGAATTTTTTTCTATAGTTCTGTTTGTAGCAAGAGCAGATGATGACATGTACCCCACTCTTTCACATCACACACACACACACACACACACACACACATGCACATACACACGCGTTCCTTTGACTACCCAAAGTGATTTCAAACAACTAACAATGTATGGATATAGTAAACTATAATTAAGAGGAATGTATTTATTTCCTTTATTCATTCCTCTTAGTAAATTCAAGACTCTGTTTTTAACCTTTCATTATTGCTCACTTAATTAAGAAAAACGACTCCACATTTCTTACACCTTATATATTATTTCTTGGTGAAGGCAAGGGGAAGCTGGCATAAAAGATGACTGTTTTTCTTTATCCTGATCTTTTTCTCCAACACCAAGTCACATGACTTTGTAATCTCATCCACTGAGAAAGGAATCATTTAAATCTGTGCCTGTTTGTTTATGGGTACATGAGACTTCTAGATGAAACTAAATGCATTATTTAAATAACTGAGTTTATTGTTGCCACTGGGAGCATCTGTTCTTGAAAAAAAAAATGACATCCATGTTTCTAGTAATCCTGGAATGAGAGATGTTCCCTTACAGACCTGACTCCATGTTAGAGATGTAGTTTTCTCTGGAGCTTCTTGTGTGGTCAACTATAAATACCATTCACAGATCCTTGGGAAAAACACCCATCTCCAAAATGTGCACATGCTACAGTCTGACCATTCAAAGAGCAATGTAAACACAAATATACTTCTTTGGAGAAAGCGCTGCTTCTGCTTGGTCCCTTGAAACCATCCAATTTGATCTGTGATTCCTGCTGAGATATGCATTACATCATAGTCTATTTTCGGCTTGTTACATTAATCAAAACCTATCCCATTTATTAAACAGCTTCCTGCAGCTCAGGCATTTGAAATGCAGAGTGCCAGCAAGCAGCTGCCAAACACCATGAAGGAAAGAGGTGGGCTGGATTTGAGTAATGTACAAATTGAATTTCAAGTGACTGAGCAGACTCTTTATCTCTCAGCGACACAACCAGAGACAGTGGCAGAGTTCTTAAGGAAATGAAGCCCAGAGAGTTGGTTCAATGATGGGGCGGTTACCCAGGCCCTGCCCAGCGGTCTTTCCGGAACTGCTGATGAGTGTGACCTTTGCAAAAATGCACAAAGCCTTGATTTCTGCACGGTTAACCTTTACAAGCTGGAACCCCTCTGTGAAACCTACGCACAGCTGAGGGAAGCTTCGGAATGGAAACAGACACAGGCACATTTTATGAAAGCACCACTACAAACATGCACCTGCACACACAATCTCAGGCTGAGGACACTGAGCCCATTTTCAATTATTCTCTTGACTGGGTATTTTCGAACATTTGCATTCCTCTTTCTTTGGAGCAGGAAAGTACCAGTCGTCTCTGCAGTGTCAACCCTATATTTTATATTCATTCACTCCCCTTCAGATCTCCCCGGACAGAAATTGGCGGTGGGACTGGAAATTACATATGTTCAGCATTTGCTGAGGATCACTGGGAACCACACGCATGTTCACTGCTCAATGATAACCAAGTGCTGTTTCTGTTTTTGTTCTAGTTCATTTCGATGTTTGGGTCACACCCGGCAGTGCTTAGGGGCTCTTTCTGACTCTGCTCAGTGGTTTCTTTCAATAGCATTGAGGGCACAATGCCAGGGATTAAATTGGGGTCAGTCCAACATAAGCAAGTATCCTAAGTCCTGTATCAAATCTCTCTGGCCACACAAGTACACATATTAAGCAGAAAGGGTGGTTATTCAATTGATAAACTCAACTTCCTTCACTGAGCAAACCAGTTGAAGGTGCCTCCTATGTGTTCATTACCCCAAAAATATTAAAAATTCACCATGAGGGGAGAGAACAAGTAACAATATCAGGTTGATTACAGGAATATTCTTTATTTTATATTTTGTTTTGGCTTGTTTGTGGATCATACCTAGCAGGGTTCAGGGGCATGCAGGTCACTTAAGATGGTGCTGGGAGGACATGGGGTGCTGGAAACTGAGCCTGGTCTGCATACAAAGTGCGCACTCAGCCATCTGAGCTCTCTCCAGTGCAGCAATCTTTCAAATCTACTATAATGATGAGTCAAATGTTCTTCCTGTTTCTTCCCTGGTTTTGACAACATTCTGTTTTTAAGCAAATCTAGTTTTCCTCATTAATAATCTAATTGATGCAGATTGCATCCATTGTTAAGAAAAAACAAGGTTTATCAGTTTATCTAATCCTCTTTTACCATCTAGGTTTAGCAGCAACAGTTCTGCTTTTTATGTAGCACTTTTCTTTCCACCACCTTCTTTCAATGAGATTTGCCCATTAAGTCTATGAAGTAATCAGAATGGGGTAAGTTATTATTATTATTATTGATGAGAAAATTAAAGTCCACAGAGGTTAAAGAGCATGTCAAAGGTCAATATGGCAAATCACTAGTAATCCTGGAATGTTAACCTCTCTTTTCTGTGATTTCTGTGAACAATGAGGGGTATGGGCAATAAGGGAAGGAGGAAACCAGTGACTTCAAAAGGCACTTTGATTCATCTTTATGGAGCTTCGATATGTAGCTTCCTGTTCATTGCATTCACTTCAGAATCCTTGTCAAAGTGCAGGAAATCCCTGATCTGCAAACACCCAGTTTAGAAATAATCCACACATCTAAACACCTGCCTCCTGGCAGTCTTTTTTACTGACATCTGATCAACCACAGAGAAATGGTGGAGAGAAGATAAGACAAATGACTAGATGCCTCATTTAGAAGTGTAAAAAAACTGAGAGGGAAGATACATTTCAAAGATGAAAGAAAGCACAAATCGCTTGCAAAATCATTCATTCATTCTTCGTCCATCAGAAATTAGCAAAAAAAAAAAGTCATAGTACCACAGAGAATTGATTCAGCAATATAGTGGCTGCCTTGCCTGTTTAAGACCCCATGTTTGATAACTGGTGCCATCAAAATAACAAAAACAAACAAGCAAAAGCTCACAACCCTTGATCAGCTTTATATTTGAAGTCTCGCACTTGTGCTGGAAATACATACCGTATCTGAGATCTGTGATCAAACAATTGTAAGTCAAGTCTAGGTTTGGAGAAGAATGGTTAGAGACAAGCATAAGGCAAATTAGAACAGAGATTGGAAGGTTATTTCTGACTAGATAACCAGGGAGGGTTTTGAGTCCATGATGGGAATGTATGAAGCATATCAACTGAATGAAAATCCCAGTTAACAGAAGTCAGGCTAAAGAATTCTTGCTTCCTTGACTTCAAATCTGGAAAACCAAAAGGTATTTTTGTGGTTTATTTTAGGATTTATCAACTTTATAAAGTATACAATGTATAAAGCAATAGATAGTACAAGATAAATGTATCCCATGTATTTTTAAATTCAGACTTTATATACCAGATGCATTTTATCATTCACTTTTGAAATTACTCCACAATATAGCAATTCTGTAATATCACTTTACAGAAGAGACAGACTCAGAAAGATTAACTTGGGAGCCTGCAGTAGGAATTGGAGAATTGGGGCCCGGGAGATAGCATGGAGGTAAGGCATTCGCCTTTCATGCAAAAGGTCATCGGTTCGAATCCCGGTGCCCCATATGGTCCCCTGTGCCTGCCAGGAGCAATTTCTGAGCATGGAGCCAGGAGTAACCCCTGAGCACCGCTGGGTGTGACCCAAAAAAAACCACACACACACACACAAAAAAAGGAATTGGAGAATTAATGCTGTTGCCTTTATTTCATTTATTAATTTATTTAAGTTTTAGGCTTCACCTGGTAGTGCCCAGTTGCTAATACTAGTTTTGCTTGGAGTTGCGATAGCAGATGCTCAGGGGACCATGTGGTGCTGGGAATGAAATCAGATGTCCTCATATAAAATATGTGCTCTAGTCCTTTGAGCCAGCTCTCTAAACCTGAGTGCCATTAAACGAAGTGGCACATGCACATACAAACAAAATTACATAAACTGTATCTGAATAACTCAGGACTATTGCTTCTTTAGTAAGTACTATGTGTCCTAGCTGCCATAAAGTGTTTTGAGGGGCTGAGGAGATAGTACAGTGGATAGGCCACTTGTCTTGCACGTAGCCAAACCAGGTTAGATTCCTCAGCACCCCAATATGGTCCACTTCACACTGTCAGGATTGATCCCTGAGCACAGATCCAGGAGTAAGCCCTAGGAATGGAGAACTCTGAGCACCCAAAAATAAACACTCAAACAAAGAGCATTTTGAGAGGATGAGCAACTGTCAGTATATTGGCAATAAAAAGCAGGAAAGATGAAACATGGGATTAAGGCATTTGCCTTGCTTGCAGTTCACTCCAATTTAGTCTCTGAACATCCTCAAAAGTAACCCTGAGCATAGAGTTTGAAGTAGTAATTCTGGGTGTGCTCTGCTTCCAATAAGATACAACATAGACAAAACAAACATTTTAAAGTATAGTTTCTTTTCTGTAAATCAATGTCCTCTTATTATATGATAGGGGGGTAGGGACTAAGTATGGTTTCTCTGCCTCCTTTTAGCTTTAAAACAAATCAAACCCTAGGGGAAGGGGAAGGACTTGAGGATAGACATATTCTGCTTGAATAAGAGCACTTTTCTTTTTTTTGTTTTTTTGTTTTTGGGCCACACCCAGCAGTGCTCAGGGGTTACTCCTGGCTATCTGCTCAGAAATAGCTCCTGGCAGGCATGGGGGACCATATGGGACACCGGGATTCAAATCAACCACCTTTGGTCCTGGATCGGCTGCTTGCAAGGCAAACACCGCTGTGCTATCTCTCCTGGCCCTAAGAGCACTTTTCTGAGGGAAAAGGAAGTGTTTCGTGTTGCTGAAGTTGCTGGGTTTTTTTGTTTATTTGTTTGTTTTTCACTTCACTCTGTCAACTTTGGCTTGAATCTTTAGAGGCAATTAAGGCCATAGCAAATTAAGCATTCATATTTTTGATTCCACAAGATTACTTCTTAAAAGCCACTGATTTGGAGGATGGGCTGTGCTGCTTTACATCTGCGTCTCTAAGAAATCTGTATGAGCAACTTTCTTTGAACCTTCAAAGTAAACCCAAATGCTTGGTCCTCAGCAGGGAAAGTGACTTTAATTAATTCTGGACGACCTTTCCATTGAAAAGCAAAACACTGCCTGGAGGCTTTGTAGAAAGGTTGGGCTGTACCTTTTCCCTCTTGTTGTTAGGAGGTAGATGTTAGTACTTCTCACACTTCTGTGTGCCTTGCTTGAGTGGCTCCACAATAAAAGCAAAACAAGATAAAACAAGCAAGGAAGCAAAAAAAAAAAAAAAAAAAAGAAAGAAAGAAAGAAAAAAGAAAAATCTAGCCCCTCCCCACCCCCCAAACCAACCAAACCTGCTTATAGTCAATTAACCTCTCCATTCTAGCAAGAACTAAAACTGGAGTAAAAAATCTTCCATCAAAATAAAATATGACTAAAGACCTCATCAATACTCATTTGGCCAACGCTTTGTAAAGAGACCATCTTTTTTTCTAATACTTAGGAATTCCATTATTTCTTATTTCACCCAACATGTTGACGGGGGGAATTAAGTGAAATGGGATTAGTTTTGCCATTTGTCATTTACTCAGCATCGAATTCTGGTCTGATGTGTGGGCACTCAGACCCTGGGCTTAATGCTTTCAGTAATTATAAGGATCATGTAGAGTATGTTGATTGGTAGGGAGAAAAATCTTTATTAACTGCTCAGAAATAGTTAATTCTTCATTAGTCAGAGCGCCACACTGGAGGCTGCTGCCTGTGAACCATGGATTAGAGTTTATGATAGTAATAACCTCCCTGAAAAAACATTTGTTACTATACTTAATGACCAGATTTTAGCGCATTAACCTTCCTGCAGAGGTCAACTCACTGAATGGATGTTAACTGCTTGTAACAACCAATTCCTCTGAAATTAATATTTAGATGCCTTTGGTGTCAAAAAACCTTCCTTCCATATCAGAACATTAAAAACACTTCTAAATTATTAATAGCAAGCAGCATTCGAGGCCTGCGAGGTTTCCGAGCCAGTGCTCTTTCTCCTCGGCCTCTTCTCTCTTCCAACAGAGCTCCTCTTCAGCAGCAACAAGGAAGGCATTCAGGGAAATCATGTCTCAAAAACGCATGTGGGTCAACAATGCGCTGCAGTTTTGAAAAGGTCACTCTTGAAGTTCAACAGAAATAAACATAATAGGAGTGTGAAAGGCAGTGCTGAGCTCCTGCTGGGAAGCTGACAGGGAAAAAGTGCCGGCCAGCCCCGGGCTCCAGAGTCCTGGGGGTGGGAGAAGAGGAGGCACCCCCGCTCCAAGCTCCTTAACAACACTTCTGCATCTCTGCTGCCACTGACCTCCTGGCTCCTTTCTCCCGGCCCGCCCTCTGCCTTCAAATGGGAAACAAACCACATGCGTGTCAAAACAACTTCTGAACTATTTCCTTCCCCAGCAATCCCAGAATATAAAACATATTCTGAAAAGTAAAAAAAAAAAAAAAAAAAAAAAAAAAAAAAAA
>PVKC010007805.1:12945-29123 GCA_004027635.1 Crocidura indochinensis | reverse complement strand
CTACTTTCCCAGGCCATGTGGCTCCATCCTCCATTAATCGATGGGTCTGGGGTCCAGGAAAGCGACGGGTAGAAATCTCACTCACAGGCAGGCTTCAGGAAGTAACAGCTTTATTCATCCTAGCCACTACATGTGTGGCATACATCATAACCTTTTAAGCAGCTAGCCCTGCATCTTAACTTGTCTCAGCCAAGGCCCTGGACCAAAGACAAAAGAGCCCTTAAGTACCTTTCCCAGACCCCTCCCATGAACTGGGTCGGGTCTGCAGGTCAAGTTACAGGTCATATCCGCCCAAGACTACTCCCATCAATAGGTGGGTCTCAGGTAGATTAACCTAAATCCAGGGTGGGGTTACACTTGAGCATCTATGTAAATTGAGGATAACATACAATAACTAAGGTGTGGAAACAACCAAATGTGAAATGACAGAAAATAAACAAAAGACTTATTGAAATATTACACAATGGAATACTATGCAACCATAAGACTGCTATAAGCCATAAGACATGAGCTATAACAGTGTGCTACTAGTTGGATGGATCTGTAGGGTATGATATTAAAGGCAATAAGTCAGAGGACAAGGGACAGGTATAACATGAATTTACTCATCTGGTATATGGAGAGAAAAGACCAAAGAATGGACAAGTGTCTACTGATCATGAACATTTTCTTTGGATTGCAAAAATTAGAGTGTCAGAATTCAGAGGGTGGAGGATGAAGGATGATATACAAGTGACATGGAGATGTGTGTATCCTGAGTCCTTTTGTGGTGGAGATATATGTGACTATACATAAGATCTATAAATACCAACAACATTGAAGCATGAGACCTACAGTACAAATGACAAATGAATGCTTGCCAGAGCATAAAGATTAGCTGAAATTAAGAAAATCACATAGTTTGTCCATTTGAAAAGACTGTTCCTCCACAATTAGTATTCATAAAAATAGTAAACCTAAATAAGCAGATCTACTTGAACTCTAAAATATTAGATTATAAAATTTATTATTGACTAAATCTACAAAATCACATTTTTCTTTGTTTTTATTTTTTGGGCTACACCTGATGATGCTCCGGAATACTCCTGACTATGCACTCAGAAATCGCTCCTGGCTCGGGGGACCATATGGGATGCTGGGGTCGAACCAAGGTCCATCCTGGGTCAGTGTTTACAAGGCAAACACTCTAAAGCTGCGCTATAGCTCCGGCCCCTCCAAAATCACTTTAGAGATGCTGGAACTCCTTTATGTAGCAGTGTGGGGGATTAATGTTCTAAACACTATTCCACCAAAGGGAAAGTAAAGTGAACTTATAAAGAAATATTAAATTGTTGAAGCTGGGGCCGGAAGGTGGCGAGAGGTAAGGTGTCTGCCTTGCAAGCACTAGCCAAGGAAGTACTGCGGTTCGATCCCCCAGTGTCCCATATGGTCCCCCCAAGCCAGGGGCAATTTCTGAGTGCTTAGCCAGGAGTAACCCCTGAGCATCAAACGGGTGTGGCCTCCCCAAACAAAAAAACAAAAATAATTGTTGAAGCTAATGACTGACTTAAGAATATAGACTAAAGGACTTATCTCCTTTTAGTCAGAAAATATCTCAATCATTTTCATCTTAGGTAAACTATGTAACTGGCATCATTCTTTGGTTTCCTATTGTGATGCTAAAATCTATTCTCTCACCAACGATGGGTGGTTAAAGGAAACTTCATTAGACTGAGGTATATAAAGCACCTCACCATGAAAGGGACAAGAGAGATTTTCTTGTCTACAGAAGTGATAGGCAGGGAAATCAGTGTTTTTAATTTGTAAAAGGGCACATTCACAAGTATTTTTTAGTGAAACACAGGCAACAATAGGTATTCTTAAGTAAATCAGATAGTATATAATGGGATATAAAACAGAATGTCCACTCTACTGTATGACAGGAACTTTATTACATAAATGATAACAATCTGAGATAAAAAAAATTCCTTAAAGAAATGAATATAAATGAAGCAAAATTCTTATTTACACCTTAAACACTTCCCAGAGATATGACACTAGGAATAATGGTTTATATGCAAAAGTTTGAAATCAATGAGTCATATTGCAAGAAAAAGAAAATAACCGATTTCAGATCTGCACTGATTTTAGAGATTGGTTTAATCAGAAACAGAGGACAAAACATTCATTTTATAAACTATGTATTAAGCAATACAGTTGCTGGAGAATCACTGCAGTTTTGAGGTGAAACCTATTACTTCCCTATATATGAGGCTAAAATTGAGTATGCTGATATGGTGGATAAAATAATTTTCAAACACTTCTTTGAAGAATGTCATGGGTATCTCTAGAGGGATCGCATTAAATCTGTACAATGCTTTGGGGAGTATTGCCATTTTAATGATGTTAATCCTGCCAATCTATGAGCAGGGTATGTGTTTCCATTTATGTTTGTCCTCTCTTATTTCTTGGAGCAGGGTTTTAAAGTTTTCTTTGTATAGGTCCTTCGCATCTTTAGTCAAGTTGACTCCAAGATATTTGAGTTTGTGTGAGTACTCAGAGAATGTTCCCCAGACATGCAATCACCTAATCTTTGATAAAGGAGCAAGAAATCCTAAATGGAGCAAGGAAAGCCTCTTCAACAAGTGGTCTTGGCACAACTGGCTAGTCACTTGAAAAAAAAAAAAAAAACGAACTTAGACCCCCCCAGCTAACTTCATGTATGAAACTAAAATCCAAATGTATTAAAGACCTTGATATCAGATCTGATACCATAAGGTGTATACACGTAGTAAAACATTCCATGACATTGAGACTACAGGCATATTCAAGGAGGAAAGTGCACTCTCCACGCAAGTGAAAGAAGAGATTAACATATGGATATTTATCAAGCTGAGAAGCTTCTGCACCTCAAAGGAAATAGTGCCCAGGATACCAGAGCCACCCACTGAGTGGGAGAAATTATTCACCCAATGCCCATCAGATAAGGGGCTAATCTTCAAAATATACAAGGCACTGACAGAACTTTACAAGAAAAAAATCTAATCCCATAAAAAAATTGGAGAACAAATTGACAGACACTTGGATAAAGAAGAAATACAAGTGGCCAAAAGGCACATGAAAATATGCTCCACATCACTAATCATCAGGGAGTTGCAAATCAAAACAATTATGAGGTATCACCTCACACCACAGAGATTTGCATACATCACAAAAGAATGAGAACAAGCAGTGTTGGAGGGATGTGGAGAGAAAGGAACTCTTATCTACTGCTGGTGGAAATGCCGTCTAGTCCGACCTTTAAGGAAAGCTATTTGGAGATTCCTTCAAAAGCTGGAAATTGAGCTCCCATATGATCCAGCTATACCATTCCTAGGAATGTACGCTAGGAACAGAAAAATACAATACAAAAATCCCTTCCTATATTCATCGCAGCACTATTTACCATAGCAAGACTCTGGAAACAACCAAGATGTCCTTCAACAGATGAATGACTAAAGAAACTGTGGTTCATATACACAATGCAATATTATGCAGCCTTCAGGAGAGATGAAGCCATGAAATTTTATTATCCTTGGATGTACATGGAATCTCTTATGCTGAGTGAAATATGTCAGAGAGAAAGAGAGAGAGTGATGCAAAATGGTCTCATTTATGAGTTTTAAGAAAAATGAATGACATTTTTGCAATAATTTTCAGAGACAAAAGAGAGAAGGGCTGGAAGTTACAGTCCACTTCGCAAAGAATTGATGAGTTTAGTTAGAGAAATAACTACATTGCGAACTATCCTAACAATGAGAATGTATGAGGGAAATAGAAAGCCTATCTAGAGTACAGGTTGGGGCTGGGTGGAGAGGAGGGATAGTAGGTACATTGGTGGTGGGAATGTTGCACTGGTGATTGAGGGGTGTCCTCTTATGTGACTGAAGCCCAACCACAATCATGTTTGTAACCAATAAATAAAATATTATTTATGATAAATAATAAATAAAATATTATTTAAAAATAATTTTCAAACACATTGACTTACAAACTTAAGGAATTAAGAAATGTCAAAATATAGTCATCTTAAAATATTCTACTGTAGGAGTTGTGTCAGTGTGTCAGTGTGTCAGGTGTCTGCCTTGCTCATGGCACATCTGAGTCTTAATTCCTGGCATCATTCTCTCAAACTCCTCCAGGAATGGTCCCTGAGTAGATCTTCAAGCACGTCCCGAGCACTGCCAAGTGTGGCCCCATGCAAACAAAATTCTGATTTATAAAAAATGAACACTATCTTATATATGAACACTTTATATTTATAAAAACACTTTATATCTATAAAAACACTTTATATTTATAAAAATAAACTCTTTTATCCTTAAATTCCACTTAACAATTTTGTCCTTCAATGTTTCAAGTGAGAAATTATCATCAAGTAACTTAAAGATTAAAACTATTTTTTATGTTTACCCTAGTTTTATTTTTATTTTTATCTCATTTTTTACAAGTCTTTCACAGTTATATTTAAGGTACTTAGAAACAGTGAATTAGGGCAATTCTCACCACCAATATTTAGCTTCTTTCTCCACTGTTCCCAGCATCCACCCCATACATCCACCCTTAGCCTTCTGGACTGCTAGTGTAACAGGTCCCTTTTGTGTATAGATAGTTTTAGTCTGGGTCTATTGATTCTATTGTTGTTGACTTTGGATTGGTATCTGATCATTTTTATTTCCACTCAATACTCATGAGACCACTTTGTCCTGGGTACCATATCCTTTTTTTTTTTTCAATTTGTAGGAAGACATAGAAATATAAGGCAGAAAAAGATGATTGCTTCTCTTTTTTTCTTTTTTTTTTCTCTTTTTCCTTCTTTTAAATTTATATTTATAGCTTCTAGACAGGTTCTTTTTTTAATAGAACCACAGAAAACTATTATTAAATAATTATTTTTATTGTGCATCCTAGTATTCCTGTCAAGAAACCCTTTAGATAAAAATGTATTATTTCCATAGAATTCTAGTTAGAGAATATCAGTAATAACTGAACATGCTAATTTATTTCTCCACAAAGTAATCTATTTTTATACTCAAGGAAATCTAATAAAATATTTAAAACAGAGGCTGGAGAGGTGGTACATGCAGCAAGACATCTGCCTTGTGAACGCAAGACTAGGACAGATCACGTTTCGATCCCCCAGCATCCCATTTGGTCCTCGGAACAGGAGCGATTTCTGAGCACATAGCATCACTAGGTGTGGCCAAAGCACCAAAAAAAAAATTTAAACATATTTTTATTTAAATATATTCAAAAAATCCTAATTAGCAGTACATTTTACTCAAGATAGTTTTACTGTTTTTATCATTTTTACTTAACTCTACTTTGATGCAAATTCTTTAAATAAAAATAAAAATTAATTTTTTTTTTGGTTTTTGGGTCACACCCGGCAGCGCTTAGGGGTTACTCCTGGCTCTATGCTCAGAAATAACTCCTGGCAGGCTCAGGAGACAATATGGGATTTGAACCACTGACCTTCTGCATGCAAGGCAAATGCCTTACCTCCATGCTATCTCTCCGGCCCAAAAAATAAATATTAATTTTATTTTTATGTTTATAATTTAATGTTAATATTATTATCAAGATTTTTAGATTTCAGTTGTATTTAATTGCCATAGACTGATTAGCCCTGACATTAAGGAATCTTCTGGGGTCCCTTGAAAGGAGTGTGCACAGAGTTGGCTATGGGATGCAGAGGTCAAAGACTCTTCCGTTTATTCAAACAAAAGGTAGAATACTTATACTCAATTTCTTTACAGGATAATTTTCAGACAAAACTAATTTACCAAAAAGGCACAAGGGCAAATTGTTCAAATTATATTCTGACACAGGGCAGTTTCACTCTAAAACTACTTTTGCTGTCTAAGGGAGCAAGGTCGGGTCCCAGTGACTGGTATTGTTTTGGTTTGATTCCAAGTTATGCATTCTAAACTGAGGCCTGAAATATTTACCCTTGATATGATTGCATGTAGACTAACATCAAAGCTAGATTTGGAAGTAGTAATTATTCTATAAGACTAAATAAAACACATTTGAATCCACGGAGATGTTAAATTTGAGTAATCTTTAAAATATCAGCTGAAGTTATTTATCAGTTAATATTTATACTTTATTCCCTTTTTCCCTGAATGCCTCATGGACAGGCAATCAATTTTTCAGGGACCTAATGCCTTTGAGTGCAAGTTATTCTCCAAGTCTTTTTTCTTACAGGTGCTTCTTTTCATATGCCCTCTTTGTGAGTACTGGCAGTTCCTGCAATAGTAAACAGATTTTTTAAAAGAACTTATCTCAGGTAATTAGGGCCTTTTTAACCTTAGTGCATTCCTAGGTTTTAGGGTCTGTTCACGGGGGGAGGGTGACGTAACATTTAACGTGGATATATTGACATGTTCTTAATATATGAAATCCATATCTATAATAAAAGAATACTTAATAAAATCTAGAACAAACAATCATTATTTAGTTACATGAAGCCTACTTCTTAATTGTACTATAATCACTTTTTCCCTTTAATCTGAGAAACTGGCACTGATCTAGGAATTCTAAGAATCATAAGAGCAGTATCTTTAATTAAATTTAATAAATTATTTTTGTCAATGTTAGTTGTGAAATTTTGATTCATATCATTTAAAATGATATAAAAAGTTTCACAAGTTTTTATACAGTTTTTTGTAATTCTTTTGAAAGAAAGAAAATGGGTCATAGCTGTCCAGAATCACAGACCTGATTGCCAATATTTGACGAGTAAAATGTATTTGATAATTTTTAAATAAAGGTACCTATATGGATGCAACACATTAACATTTACTTTCACAGAAACGCAAAATAAGAAAAGAGGTTTTTTCCTGATATCTATTCTCTAATCTATTTAATTTTTTTTTTAGTTTTTTTTTGGGGGGGGCACACCCAGTGACGCTCAGGGGTTACTCCTGGCTATGCGCTCAGAAGTCGCTCCTGGCAGGCACAGGGGACCATATGGGAACCGGGGGATCGAACCGTGGTCCGTCCTAGGCAAGGCAGCAGGCACCTTACCTCCTGCGCCACCTCCCGGCTCCCTAATCTATTTAATTTTTTCAATTTAAGTCTAGGGCCTACATTTCCAAATAGTATATTGTGGATATCCTGACCTGTTTGATTTAAGCTCATGCCTTAGATACAGCCAATTTTTTATTTTCATAGGGCTATTAAGCAATACCAGATTAGATAACTATAACTGAGTTATCTTCTACTTATTTGCATCTACCTCCAAAACAAAAACATGAATAATGAATATATTTCCACTCCCATACACATTGCAGAGTTTAGCATAGTTCTCAGGATAAGAAAACTCACCAAAATGTCCAAATGGGTCTAGAAGTGGTGACGACGATTCACAATGGAGTAATATGTGTAAATAAATGATAGAAATAGATAGTCTGTTGCAATGTAGCACGATACAGAGTGGTGTGTTAAGTCAGAGGAAGAACAAAAAGCAGATGTTCTCTTTCATTTGTAGAACATAGGGAATCAAAGGGAATAGACAGTTTGAATGAACACTGATGACCACTGACAAGCTTTCTAATTTCTAATATGAATATTAGAATTACCAAGTAATTGTGGCAGAGGTGAGGAGAAGAGCTGACTGGAAGAACCACAGCTTGGTGAGGGCTGTGGCACTGGGATAGGAGCACTGGGTATAGTAATTTTGTTTAACAATACTATAAATATTAACACTATTTAGCACTATAATAGATTTCTAAAAAGTCAATATAATCCATAATAATTTCAATTTGATAAAGCATTGATCCTTTATCTATGTAAAAACATGATGAAAAATACAATACATATTTTAGAAACCCTTATACAGGGAGAAAAATATTTACCATCTACTACTTTCCCTTCAAATCTGATGTGAAGTCGCCTATTCAGAAGTGTCACTCAAAATTTTTTTCTCATACCAGATGTCATAAAAATATCTTAGAACTCTCCATATTTCTATGTAGCCCAAGTCAAAACATAATTTATTGAATATCTATTAAATATTGTTTTCTCTGTTATAATTAAAATTTGATATATTGCTACATCAAATATAATGTCTTGAATGATAAATTTCTTAGAAAGTTACCCCATAATATTTCCCAAGCACCACCAGAAGAGATCCATGAATGTAGACCTAAGTATCATGGACCGTGGCCTCTCAAAAAAATATATGTATGTATGTATATATGTATGTATTTATACAAACACAGACACACATAATAAAAGTCTAGTAAATTTTTTTTAGGCCACACCATGTGATGCTCAGGGGTTACTTTTGGCTATGCTATTAGAAAGCGCTCCTGACTCGGGGAACCATATGGGACACTGGATATCGAACCCAGGTCCATCCTGAGTCAGCCTCATGCAAGGTAAATGCTCTGCCTCTGTGCTATTGCTCTGGTCCAGAAAAATATTTTTAAGTAAAAAGATTAAGAAGATATTTTGTAGGCAACTAGTACTCTTATTTGAGATTCTGAAATTGTCAAAGCGCTATTGACTCCTATTTTTCAAGTTTGAATGTCCACGTTTATATAAATATATATATATACTTATATATATTATATATATTTATATATATTCCCTGTTCCAAGGGATAAGGCATCTGCCTTGCCCACGTTAGCCAAGGAGGGATATCTGTTCGATCCCCCGATGTCCATTACAGTACCCCAAACCAGGAGCGATTTCTGAGCACTAACCAGAGTAACCCCTGAGCATCACTGGGTGTGTCCCCAAAATGAAACAAACCAAAAAAATGTCATGTGTACATTTTATACAGAAAAAGGTTATGCAAAACTCCCCAATGAAACAAAAATTACATGTTCTTCTTTGTACCAGTTAACTAATTAACATCCTATATATTTAGCATCTAATCAATTAATGGTAGCACACATTTATACAACATTCTACCTGTATCTGGTTGTATTTTTCCTCCAGGCCTGGGTGAGGGGTGAACACAGTTTGGCTTCGAAACACCTGCAAGCATCACATAAAATATTGAATGTGACACTAGAGCAAAGTCTTGGATTAGAATTGTCAGTGAGATGGACAGAGAGAGAGCACACACAGACAACTGCTGTGTCTTATGCTTAAAGGGCTTTAGGAAATGCCACCTTTGCTGTGCTGCTAAATATATTGGCTGTAAAGTGATTCAGCTCCAAACACCTGCTCTTTGCTCACCAGCACTGTCAGCTGATGCTGCTTGAAGGCATTGACCATCCTGGGCTCATCAAGCATGGGATTACTTGGATTGATAAGAGTAGTAATGACATTGGGACTTGATTATCCATGACATTTTTTCTTTAAATCATCCGAAAATCATCTTTTTAAAAATCATTATTTTTTTTTCTTAAAATCTTAAAATGGAATTAATCCAACACCTTTTTTAACTAGCCTTTATTTCACTTCTGATTTGAACAGTTACTGTCTCAGACTTAGAAAATGCTTGACACCTCAGTTAGGATAAGATCAAACATACCACCAATTGTACATTTTATGAAGCATAATAACTAAAATTTGCCAAAGCCCTCATATATAATTTTGCTCCACAACGACATGGATATATTCATTGGTATTTAATAGGCGACTCCCATAAAATCTTACTGTTCGCGTATCAACAGATGTTGAATTTATACAAAACAGAAATAAAATCAGGTTTCATACTTAGAAAACCCATTTAATTTTAAGAGGAAGGATTTCCAGTAGCAGATGGCTTTGCACATAATCATATAAAATCGGGAAAAATGTTTTCTGTGGCACTGTAAACTAACAGATTGGTTACAATGATGCACATATGGGTTAATACATTTAAAAACTGGGTTTGGGGGCCAGAGTGATGGTGCAGCAGTAAGGCGTTTCCCATGCACACAGCTAACCTAAGATGGATAGTTCGATCCCTCATCACCCTATATGGTCCTCAAAGCCAGGAGAGATTTCTGAGTGCATAGTTAGGAGTAACCTCTGAAGGTCACAGGGTATGGCCCCCAAACAAAACAAAACAGTAAAAACTGGGTTTGATAAGGGTATAAAATTCCTATACTATTCTATATGAGAATTATTAGACCTATATTTATAATTTTTAAAAAAAGGTCAATATATATTCCTGTTTGCCAACTTCAGATTTACTAGGAAATTTTCTAGGAGAAATGTGCCAATTCTGTAGTCATCCTAAGAACATGTGTTGGAATACTGTGTATCTCTTTTATCACCATATAGAATATTGTTTAAGCATCTTTTATTGATCACAACATTTTATTTCATTTGCAAATATCTGTGCAAAACTGGATCATGAAATGAATTCAACACATTTCAGTGGATGACCTCTTTCTTTGTTTTTTAATATATAATTTTTATTTAAGTAACATGATCATAACGAGAACACCCCCCTTCACCATTGTAACATTAACCCCTCCCTACTTCCCATCTCCTGCCTGTATTGAAGACAGGCATTCTACTACAGTTATTTGTTTGTAAGTTCAGTAAGTTGTATTTTTTTTCCTTAAAGGATAAGAGTAAAAAAAAATATAGTAAAGGTGTGATAGTGGCAATTGCCATTGTTTGCATAGATCCAGAAAAATGGGGAAAATGGGAAAAAAATCCTTGACCTGATTACAAAAAGGCCTTACCCCAGAAGTTTATTGGTATAAGACAGACTCTGGGTTCCAGGCATACCAGTCCGTCCAACTCCAGTCATTCTCAAGGTCCCGGTGAAACTTTTTCACACTTTAGCTATTGTTGGTATCAGATTCTTATATTTAAAGACTCTGGATTCTGCGCATTTCTTTCATCGATGTCAGACTGATGTGGAGCATCCTCTAGTTTCAGCATACCATTAAATGCGGTGCGATCTGCCCTGCATGCAGACTGTTGCTGAGTCGTCTGGGTGTTGGGATCACTCTTTGGAGAAAGTCTATGCCAAAGCAGTGGTAGGTCTTCCCTGGTAAAGGCTTGGATCCTGGTAATGTTAAAGACAAATGTGTTTGTTTCCATAGATGATATTCATTGTTCAGGTGTGTGTGGGTGATGCCCATTCTTCTGAGGCCTGAGCCAAATCATTATGTCAATGTTCAGGGTAAAGGACCTAATTACATTACCAAATTTGTGTTCCCATCTCTATTAGATAAGAACTTGTTTGCATATGTATTATTTTCCCATTTTAATGTGCCTATGCAAAAGAGAAGCAATGCCACAAGATATTGTTGGTGCATCTGGGGGTCGATGAATAAAGTCCAACATTCCCTGTAATTGGTACAAACATAAAATCTATACAGAGATACTCTTCTACCAGTATTGCTTATAAGACACCTCTTAATGTCTATCATTGTGAATTGATGGTATTTTCCCTTAAAATCTATTTTTAATTAATAGAGTTGGGGCCCGGGAGATAGCATGGAGGTAAGGCATTCACCTTTCATGCAAAAAGGTCATCAGTTCGAATCCCGGTGCCCCATATGGTCCCCCGTGCCTGCCAGAAGCAATTTCTGAGCATGGAGCCAGGAGTAACCCCTGAGCACTGCTGGGTGTGACCCAAAAACCAACAAAAAATAATAGAGTTGAAATAATTGTATTAATTATTGCACTGCTACCAGAGAGGGTATGTAGCATGTTATTTTTTTCAGCAAAGGTACCTACCAAATTCTGGGGTCCAATTACTGTTACATTAATTCTAACATGGTATCTTAAATCTATACTGTATAAAGAGATACTATGTTTCTCTCTCTATAGGACATGTATCATCATTTTTATATTGATGTTTTAATAATTTGAATTTCACAGTTACTATGTGTCAAAGTATATTCCTCAACTCTGATATATCATCAGGATCTGGATTTGTATGGTTCATCCTGATATGAAGTGTTTCTGTAACTTCAATGTCCTTGACTTGTCTTTCTACCACATATGATTCTCAAACGTTTTAAGAAACTATTTTTTGTATTTGGGACAAAATGAATGGTACTTGAGATGATTAAGCTAAGTGAAATTAGCAAGGCAGTAAAAGACAATTATTGAATGTTTTCAATTGTATTAATTAATAAAGAAAATTGTCAAAAATTAAATCTTCATTAGATTAGCATCTATGACACCTTAATTAGAATTTATAGTGATTAATAGCCAGCATATATAAAGCATTAATTTAACTCTGCAAGAAACAGACATCCAGCCCTCACAAAAATTTGGGCGAAGTGATAAAGTTGAACTTCCTCAAAGAAATTATACAAATGACCAGAAAGTATATGGCAAAATTGGAAAATTGCACTATATTAATAATCATCAGAAAAATAAAAATCAAAACCCAATGAAATATACTTCACATCACAGAGACTAAAACTCATGGAAAAGAACAACAATCAGTATTAGAAATGATGTGGGTGGATAGGGACTCTTATTCACTGGTGGCAGGAGTGTCCACTGAGCCAATCTCTCTGGAAGACACTAGGAATTGAGCACCCATAGTTATTAGCAACTGTACTTATGGGATTCTCTCACAAGGGCCTAAATTATTATCCAGAAAAGATATCTGCATTCCTTTGTTCATTGCAGCTCTATATACAATAGCCAAAACATGGAAACAACCCAAATGCTGATCAACAGATGACTGGATAAAGAAACTATGGTACATATACAAAATGAAATATTAGATGGCATTAAGGAAAGATAAAGTATGCTATTTGCTGCAATGTGAATGTATCAGGAAAGTATCATATTGAGTGAAATCAGTCAAAGGGAGAAAAAGTTCAGAATGATCTCTCTTTTATGTGCCATTGTTTTGTGGACTATGAAATGTTCACTGGCAATCGAAACAAGAGCAGGAGAACTGATTTCAATAAGAAGCTTGCAACTAGGGTGGGGGTAAGAGACTAATTAGGGATGGGAACACTAGGGAAATGGGGAAGGGGAGCACTGCCTGCTACAGAGGCAGTCTGAGAATGTGAGAAACTTGGGACAATGGTGGAGGATACTAGTGAAGGATTTGATGTTGGAATACTGTACACCTGAAACTCAATGATAACAATGTAGCTTTGCAATTCAACTAAAATAAAGCTATCTTAAATACAGAATAATGACTTCACTTTGATAATGATTCTCTGTAAAAATGCCTGAATCACCATCAGAAAAAATGATGATTAGTTATTGTAAGAAATTTGGCAGGATGGAATTTTGGTGAAAATATAAATAGTTTAGCTCTGGACAAACTACTGCCATTTAGTCCTCTATGAGTTATTCTATCTTTCTTAACTCAACAAATCAGAATATTCTATTTGGAAGACAAATTACATTTTATTTATGTTATGTTTATGTTTATTTATGTTTCTAATTAGTAATTTATTAAGATACATAGTGCAAAATATAATTAATAAATGTATGTTTATATAAAAACACAAATTTCTTTTATTTTTTTAATTCACTTTTTTTGTTTATTTTGGGAACCATAGTCAATAATTCTCAGGGGTTACTTCTCGAGCTGTTATACTCATGAATTACTCCTGGTGGGTTTTGGGAGACTATATAGGATAATAGGATACAGAGTGATTTCCTTCATTCAAATAGAATATCATGACAGTCTAGCAGTAAAAGAAAAAATCATCATAGCTTCTATTTCATAGTTATATTTACAAATCAAAAATTTTCACTTATTTAGTCATCCACTGAAATATTTTTATAAATTAGGTGGAATCAAATTAAAAGTTTAAATCCATTCAAGTTATTTAGTGTGGAATCACTCAGACTCCAGGATACAATTTACCAAAAAGATAAGGTGTTTACAAAATCTTTCTAACACTGGAATACATTGTTGGCTTACTGTATTAGAAAATATTTTGTAAGTTCAATTTCTACACAATAGAAAAATAAAATGCCAGTAATTGTTTTTGATCATTTTTATTTTTCTGTAAATGAAATGTAACACATCATATCCAGAAGTGGACAAATAAAAATGAAATAAAAGCTTAGGAGAGAAAAGTATAGTAGAAAATCCAAAGAACTCTCATCAAAGCAAACATCTAAGAGGTATAAACCCAAGCCATAGGCAATAAGGTGAAGTTCATCTCAGAAGAATAAACCTGGCCAATACAAAACTCCCCTGAACTACTCACAGGAGTAGTTCAGTAGGTAAGAGCTCTGGGCTTAGGTCAAAAGCATCATTTTAATTTTAATTTAATTCAAAATCACAGCAACACACAAAGAAAAATATACCTATAGAAACTTTCTTGTTGCCCACTCTATTGACAACTCTGTGTGTTATCAACAGGCTTTCATCTGCCAAATACTAAAGTCTAATTCTTTTTTTATTTTCCTTTAGTCAAGAAAAATAAGTAGTGGTTTTGTCCTCAGGTCACCAGGACAGAGCTCTGTAGCACAAATTGGTGTTACATCTACACCCATTCACTACCCAGACCCATGAGGACAGATGATGCTGAAGAGGAAGAGAATTATAGTTGTTCTTTCTGAGGAAAGACACACCTCAACTCATGGGTGTTCTAAGCTATGGTCTGAAATAAGTAAAATGCAACTTCTTTCTCTTAAACATGTCATAATTATATATAGGCCTAGTTTTGCTCATCAATTTAAATTATAATGGGAAGGTGAGGACAGAATGATAGGACAGCAGGAAGGGCTCTTGGCTTCCACACAGCCAAACTGGGTTTGATTCTCATATATCCCTTATGCCCCTTCACAACCTAACAGGAGTGATAATTCCTGAGTGCAGAGCTAAAAGTAAGTCCTGTGTACCCAAAAATCAAAACTAAACACCTCACAAGGGAAAGACATGGTTTCAATGTTTTTGTTGCTGTTGTTTTTGTTGAACCATCTTTCTTTTCTTATATTTTTAAAAAACACAAAGTTTTACCAAGTTGTTCATCATACAACTTGTTTACAACATTAAACATTCCAACCCCTACTCCACCAACTTTCCCTTCACCAGCATCCCTAGTTTCCATTTCCACAGTTCTAGACTGTTCCCCTGCAGGCAGAAACAATTTTACTTTATTTCATTTGTTATAGCACAAAGGTCAATGGAATTATCAAAAGTTAAAACAATAAGGGTCAATTAGTAATAATAGTTTTATCTCCCAATGGTGTTAAGTAAGTCATTATCTAAAGATTTACTGGCTGTAGTTGTTGCTAGTTGAACTTTCTGTGTCACTGTTCAGGCTTATTGAGCTTGTTGTCTCATATGCAATTTACACATCATATTTGTAATGATTCATCTGGGTAGATATAGCTATGAGATTTTGAGTTGTATACAGACTAGGAAGAAATCTGATAGGTTGGCAATTAGTAAGGTTGAATTGTGGAGCTTTGGGTAGGGGCTATTGAGAGTGAAATGGGTGGCTGTACCTTCAAGCAGAAAGGTGAACTCCCATTTCAAGAAGATCCAGAAATTTCCGTCTGGGTCAGTCTAAATTTTGTTTCCGAGTTTGTAGAGGAGCTGGGCCTATTTTTCTGTCAGAAGTGGTGCAGTTGCTGGGTTTCCTGTAACTGTAGGTGAGTTATGGAATCCTCTTCAATTCTTTAAAGAAGAAGTGAGAACTTTTGAACAATGGCAGAATTGAGATTTTATGTTGAGTGCCTGAACACACACTATCATACAGACTTAAAAAAATTGAGGCCAAAGTAATTGCACAGTTGGGAGAGCATTTGCTTTACATGCAGACAACTCAGGTTCAATTTCCCACATCCCATAATGTCTCTGGGTACCACCAAGATTAACACCTGAGCACAGAGCCAGTGTAGTCCCAAAACAAAAAAAAAAGATTAAAAAAACTTATTATCATTATTTACGTATCTATCTTTTGTTCATCTCATTATTGTGGATTGACTATTGTAGTGGATATCTTCATGTATATGTATATTTATTTATTCTCTTCTTTTCTTTTCTTACGTATACTACCACATTTCTATCTCAATACCATGACCATTATATGGTATTTTTTCTTTTCTTTTCTTTCTTTTTTTTTTTTTTTTGGAATGCTCACTGGATATTTCATTTGACGATTCTTTATGTACGGTTATTCTATGCCACCTTCATTTTCCCATCTGTCTCTCAAAACAATAATGAAGGCCTTGGGAAGGACTCCACCCATTCCCAGAGTATTTGATCCCTTTCTTTTTTTATTTATTTATTTTTATTTATCTGTTTTTTT
>PVKC010007805.1:0-12845 GCA_004027635.1 Crocidura indochinensis | reverse complement strand
CAAATACACATAACTTGTACTGACTAGTTCCGCCTCCCAATCGGGGGTGGGGTGGGGAGGGGGTAACCAGGACCAAATAGGTGTAGGACCACCAAGTAGTGGGCTAGACGCAGAGGGGACCACTTGCTTTAGCAAACCCCCCCCGGGGGGGGTAGGTGACAGGATATGGGAAGTAGGACAGGAACGGAGGTGGAGGGAGGACTTTTTGGTGATGGAGTTCCCCTGATTTTATGTTAATTTGTACCTAAAATATGATTGCCAACGGTATGTAACCCAATATGCTTAAAATAAAAATTATATTAAAAAAAGAAAAGAATTAAGAAATGATTTCAGTATACCTTTGAGGTATTTAGACTCAAAATTAAAAAAAATTAATATGGGGCAGGGCGGTGGCGCTGCAGGTAAGGTGCCTGCCTTACCGCGCTAGCCTTGGACGGACCACGGTTCGATCCCCTGGTTCCCATATGGTCCCCCGTGCCTGCCAGGAATGACTTCTGAGCGCATAGCCAGTAGTAACCCCTGAGCTCACTGGGTGTGGCCCAAATACCAAAAAAAAAATTAATATAAATTTTTTTGATTTCTTGAATCTAGAATGATGTAATGCCACAGGTAATAGTCCTATAAATGCACCTATTATTTATTTATATATAGCATATGTAAAGTATAAAATCTTTATGAATTCTCATTGTAAATGCATACATATATGAGAGTAGAGATATGCATCTATATGTAAATTGTCATTTTCAGACAGATTTCTTATGAAAATACATAAAGTTCTGAAAGGTTTCTTTAGGTGGTTCTCAGAGGACACTTGTTAGGTTCAAATTTGTTTGTCAACATGTTCTGTCATGAACTGAATGTGACTCCCCAAATATTCCTTTGTCGAAATATAATTTCAGTAAAATGGAGATGTTGGTGTGGGTTCTGGCTGTGTAATTAGGCTTGAGAGATTTCAAGTATGCATGGATGGAGCCAATGAAGCTACAGAGGTCCTGTGATCACCATGGTTGACCCTCAAAATTAGACATAAGCCGGGAAAAGATGCTTAGCAAGAAACTAACCTACGGAAACTGACTTAGAGCCTCTGGGTTCAGCACTATAAAAAGCAAATCTTCCTGTATCTACCAATTTTTAGCAGCAATCCAAATGAAGACATGTAGAAATAGCTTAAATTATATTGTCTGATTATAAATATGTACATTTAGAGTTAACTATACTGAATGTAAACTTAAACTATTTATAATGTACAGTACCTGCATATATAGTGTGCATATGAGCATATGTGGTATGAATCTGATGTTAATTTAGTACATTTTACACAACTCTTTTGTTCCATAGTTAAATATTACCAAAATATAGATATTACTTATAATTTTTCATATAGAACCCCTTTATTAGGTTGTGATTTTATATTTATATGCAATCATATTACCATCTGGCACACTCAAATTTAATCTTCATTTTTATACCTGTACTTAGAAACATTCCAGTACCTAATTTACTTACTATAGTCAATAAATGATTTGATCAACAAATTGTTGAACAGTTATATTAAAGAAAGACAGACATTTTACTCAATTAAAGATTTCACATTTGTTAAGTGACTAGTAGCTATTGATCTTTACAGTTAGAGTACATAGAAGAACTATTATAGACTCAATTTAGATATACTTTAATCAATTAAACTCATAAAATGTCATTCTTTCTGCTATTAAATGTATGAGTAATTTTAACAATTAATTGCATGTTTTCTATTGTTCACTTTTGTGTTGCTCTTTAATGAATTTTTTACAAGTGAACAATATGAAAATGTATTTTTCTCAATAGTTTAATGCATTAATTCAAATAAAGGAACATTTTCAAAATCGTTCTTATTAAAGTATTTTATTGGTACAATAAGATATGAATGCAAAGAAGAACTCACAAAGTGATTAAAAATAACTTTATTTTCCATTTGCCAATGTTATTTGTAACATCTGTTACTAAAGAGATCATTTATTTGTGTAATTAATCACTTGAGTGTTCCAAGGTTTGTTTTTTCAATAGAAATAATACTTTTGTGCTTTCCAAGTAATAAAATCATTCTATCAGACACCTTTTGTGATTGATTCTTTCAGTTCAGGAGATATATCTTACTCTTTGTCTAGATATACATTCAATTTTTTATGCACTTTTGTAATGCTACAAGTATAGATTTTTATTATTATCTGGTAGTAACTATCACTTTTATATCATTTTCATTAAAATATTTTACATACACAAATATTATTTTTAACATTTTGTTCTTTTTTTAGGGGGGGTTTTGGTCAACCCGGTGATGCTCGGGGGTTACTCCTGGCAGGAGTGGGGGACCATATATATGGGGAACCGGGGGATCGAACTGTGGTCTGTCCTAGGTTAGCGCAGGCAAGGAAGGCACCTTACCTCCAGCGCCACCGCCCGGCCCCCAACATTTTGTTCTTATGTTCTAAAGATAAATCACATTATAATTTACATATCAAGATGCCAAATTAATTTACAGAGATTTTGAATTTTGAAAAGTACTTCTTACATTTATAGAAATAGGCAATATAGAAGTATGCCTATATTGTTTTAAATTAATGAATTGACATTATAATCAAAAATATTTCTAAGAGCAACATGCCAGGTGCATATGGGCTTGCAAGTGATATATATCAAAAATGAATAACACTGTAAAATATGGGAACACAAAAGCAACCCCATTAGTAAACTTTCTAAATCAAATGTCAAGGCAACTTATGCTTCCTTTATCAAAGCAGGACTTTAAAATAATATATATTGGGGCTGGAGCAATAGCACAGTGGTAGGGCATTTGCTTTGCACATGACTGACCTAGGATGGACCTGGGTTCGATCCCTGCCCCCCCCCCATATGGTCCCCAAGACAGGAGCAATTTCTGAGTGCAGTACCAGGAGTAATCCCTGAGGGTCACAGGTTGTGGTCCCCAAACCAAATACATATATATATATAGATAGATGTATATAGAAAGAGATATTAGTTCATGATGTGATCACTTTCTTATAGATTATGCAGAGTTCTATCTTCAGTACATGAATATTAAAATAAAAATAGTGCAAACAACCTATTAAATCTTTTAATCACAGAAAAGTTACAAAGGAAAATTTCAACTTAGAGGAGTGGATTAAATTTACAGTTTAAATGAATCCATACATAGAGAATTTGTGCTGCATACTATTGTTCAAGAAAAAGTATGCTTGTGTAATTTTTCTCCCATTTTGTTCCATAAATATACTTCCATTTGAAATATCAAAACCCTTTTATATTTCAATGTTGAATAGTAAGTGCTTTGCAGAAGGGATTCTTTCATTCAAAAACTATGGTATTATTTGATATTTCTAAAATTTCCCTTATGCTTTTAGGTAGATACCAAACATCGTAAAACACTTGAGTTTTAAAATAACTGGTATTATAAGAATTGATTGTCTAAATGCTTTATCATTATTTTTTTGCTGTGAACAGAATCAGTTTTATAAACTCAGCCAGTTTCTTTTCAGGCAATTATCATGAATGCCAGAGAATTGTGTTCATTTTCCATTTGTGCTTCAAATAGTCAACTCAAGAACTACCATATGACAACTTAATCAGTATACCTCAATGATCTTCCTTCTCTTATGTCTAGATTTCCCTACATTGGAATGATTTATATGCTTTATATTAAAATTAAAGGAACAATGATGGAAAATTCATTTTGATGTTCTCTTTTATTGTAAGCACAAAATGAAATACTGGAATCTTTAATTTACAAAGAGGTAATGTTCCAAAGAGGCATTTAAAACCAGGTGGGAGAAAATAAGAATATATTTTCTTGCAAAAGCATCAGCTACATATCCTAACTGGTTTGCAGAGAAAAAAAGAAAGACATAGAAAGAATTTAAAATATCAGGCACACTACTATTCATAACCAGATATGCTTATTACTCACCAAAGCAACGTTTTTCCTACTGGCTTTCACTTCCTTTTCCACTCAGCAGACTTATCCCCCTGCTACAAATCATCAAAGCATAAAAAGTAGAACAGGAGCTGATAAATAGATCATTGGTGGGGATAGTTCTTAGGCCCAAGTCTATGCTTTAGAAATGGGTAATCCAAGTGATGGATGAACAAGTTGGGAATAGCCCCTGACCACCACTAACAATGAATCAGGAACCAAAAAAACAACAACAACAAAAAAAAACAATGTCAACCACAAATGTTTTGATCAGAGTAATCCTAATAATAAAATTATCTTGGCTGCTCATTGTTATGAATTCAAGGGAAAAAGAAAGGAACCATTTTAGAGGTAATAGCATATAAAGACAGACTAAAAAATAAGGAGATGTGGTTTAGAGGAAAGAAGAAGCAAATTATAGATGCATTACTTTTAGGAACATTTTACAGAATTTGTGGAAGGATTGGATTTGATATGTGAAATTATGAAAACAGTCAAGGATGATTCTGATGTTTATACTAAGTGGTAGAGAGGAGAGTATTGGCTTTAATCAAGATTGGGGAGGATAATTCATTCAGCATAAGGAATAGAGTTAGTTAAATTTAAAAAGTCGAACTTGGTTATAGCTGTAAATTGGTAGACTGACCACAGGAAATGTGGCAGTCTACAGTTGATAAGGGTGGAAGACGTAGGGAAGAAGCAAGAGGTAAAGAAATGATTAGCTTTAACAATATTGGCAATGAGAAAAGAGTTCATTCAGCATAAGGAATGGAAAAACGTTGTCTTTACCCATGTTATATTTGGAGTGATTATGTAGATATCCAAGCAGAACTGAAACTTAGGCAATCAAATGATTAACCAAGAGAAAGTGTTTATTTTGTATGGTATTCAGAGTCATAGTAAAAGTTAAAGTCCTGAGAAGAGTGAAACTTAAAAAGATGAAGGAAATGATCTTTATGTGTTCTAAAATGTCAAATTCTGGAAGATAAACTTAAGTTTTGCAAAATAGACCAAACAGAATTTATGGACACACACGTTTATACATATGTGTATATACATATATAATGATAAAAAGCACCAAAAATTCTAAGAGTGTTAAATTTCAATTATACAGGACAAATTATATAGGACACAAAAATTATTTGATGTCACAGGTTTATTCAGCTTTTTATAAAGTCATTAATAGTTGGGTTTCTGACTTTTGTACGGAATGTAAAAAACAAAAGTGTTTGGGATGAGACAGAGAAAATTCTATGAGATATAACTAGGCTGTTGAGTTAGAGTCAAAATGTTCTATCTAAAAGAAAAGACAGTTGCTAAATGTAAGTGTGAGTTTAAGGATTGACCCTTTAGATTCTAATTGACAATGAAAAAATATGATCAAGGCATGATCTAGAAGGTGAAAAATAATGGAAACAGCAGCACCTGAAAAGAATTTCCATAACACCTGCTAGGAAACTGTGATGATGATGAAACACAGGACACACCAGATGACACATTCAATGAGGTTCTTCCTAGGGCAAAGATGAGACTCAGACAGAAATCATTAAACAGTGATGGAGACAGCTGCACTGGTGGGAAATTGTGGCAGTGGGCTTTTGTTTTGGAGCCACATTTAAAAAATATAAAACAAGATCATTCACCCAAGAGATAAAACAGGAAAGGAACACATGAAAAAAGTGCTTTAGTGCTTAGGAGCATAGGAATGTAATTACAAGAGATAACTAGAAATTCCCTCATGGGAGCACTAAGTGTAAAAAATCTTGAATCCTTTTTTGGTTCTTTGTTTGGGATCATGCCCATCCATGCTCAGAGATGACTCCTGATACATGGATGCCTCCTGGTGGGGGTCTAGGGACCATTAGGGATTTCATGATATAATCTGGGTTGGTAGCATGAAAGGCAAGCACAATAGTCCATGTATATTCAGGCACAGGGCACATGATTGTTCAGGAGTGTTTGCACCATTTTCATCCACATTACTGAGATTTCCCTAGCTTCAGAATCTCTGTTCTTAGTTTGTCACCAAGCAAGATGAAGTTGACATTTTTGTTTTCATCCATATATAGCTTTCTTTTGCGCAATTGAAAATACTTTGTTCTGATAACAACTGCTTCTTATCCCACAGAGTCTACATTCCATCATTACTCTCTGCTATCCCCTCTGGTCGGAGAAAGAAACAATCATTTAACTTACCAAACAGAGAGATGAACACACAGGAAAAACCTCCTTGCAAAACATATTGTATGCTCAATGGAATAAACGATTACTTTAAGATCATGACTTTTTAGTAAGACAATTGCTGACAGACAAAATTCACAGAAAATTGACACTCATGTAGTGGGTTTTAAAGAGAAATATTTCAAAATATTATACAGTTAGACAGACATTATTATATATAGATTCAGAAGAATATTTAATGGTAGCTTTACATTATTGGTAGCAACCCTATTACAAATTTTTTGTTTTTTTTTTTTTTTTTTTTGGTTTTGGTTTTTGGGTCATACCCGGCAGTGCTCAGGAGTTACTCCTGGCTCCATGCTCAGAAATTGCTCCTGGCAGGCACGGGGACCATATGGGGCACCAGGATTCGAACCGATAACCTTTTGCATGAAAGGCAAACACCTTACCTCTATGCTATCTCCTGGGCCCCAAAATTTTGATGATATATTTAATCTTCAGTTTCTTTTTTACTTGTGATGTATACTATATAAACTTTGTCTTGTTACGATAGTTGCAATTTTTATTTAACACAGGTAGTTAATATTTTAAAACTTGAGTAACTCACTATCTTATAATGTAGATGATTTTGAGATTTAGAGAGAAGAAACCTCTGAGCTGTTTATTTCTAATTATCTATATTCAGAAAAAGACTGGTTATTAGACAAGGAGGAAAATTATGAACTAAGTACATTAATAAATATGAGCTAAGTACATTAATAAATAAATTAACAGATATTGTTCTTTCTGTTCAAATATAAAACAAGATAATATAGAGATAATAGAGGGAACAATGTAATACAAGTAAAGAGGCATTGCAATTAGTTTTGTATAATGTTTAATTGTAGTGAACATTTTGGAAATGCTTGAAAAACACAAATTCATGGAGAAATGTTCAGAAAAAAATTCTAGAGATGCTCATTTTTGCAGACTACATCTCTTATTCAGGATTTTGTAGACTATTAGCTGTAGAAATCCGTTCCCAGGAGAGGTTCGCAGATGGAGGTAGGGAGGATGAGGTCTCTCCCCTCCAGCTCGGAAAACGCGTCTACCACCCAGTAACCAGCAGTTCTGAGGTGAATCGGGTAAACAGCTCACGGAGAGTCAGACTTGTGGAAATATCAGCTTTATTCGGTGGAAAGAACTGAGGTCCAATGACTCAGCATCAGTTCCAACAAAAAAACCCTTGCCTTCCACAGACCCTTGTTTTATACCACAGAATCAGGTACCACCCTAGGGTAGGGGCAGAATGTCAGGTCACACCCTAGGGTAGGGCACAGACACCGATCAGGGTAGGGTCAGTAACATACTAATCCCAATAAATGTTTACATATACAACAATTCTGCCAGGTTACACCCTAGGGCACTGATCAGGGTAGGGTCAGAGATTTTTTTTTTTTTTTGGTTTTTTGGGTCACACCCAAAAAACAGTGCTCAGGGGTTACTCCTGGCTCCATGCTCAGAAATCGCTCCTGGCAGGCACGGGGGACCATATGGGGCACCGGGATTCGAACCAATGACCTTTTGCATGAAAGGCAAATGCCTTACCTCCATGCTATCTCCTGGGCCCCATGAGATGTTTATACATAACAATTCCAGATCATGATAAGATTAGAAATGTTTACATACGCAACAATTAGCATGTTTGAACATGACTCAGAGAACATCAGAGGTATCTACTTCAACTTGTGTGTAAGTAAATAGTCGAGGAAGTCAACACATGTTTAAACAGAAAATAGTCTGATAAGACTCAGAAAAGACTCAAATCATGACCCATTTCTGATCTTTGAGGCTAGTCAAAAGATTTTTAATTATCAGCTTAAATACTGAAATTAAACAGAGTTAATTGCTATTTTAATAAGTATTTTCAGGCTAGCAGGTTATTGCTTTTACTTAGAATAACTGGTTTAAGAAAGTAGCATAGTTGAGAATAATAATATGGAGATTTTCTAAAAAATTTCATGTAATTTTAGGAGTATGATGGAATTAACTGGCAACTTTTTTTTTCTGAGGTACTGGATGAAGTTGAAAGTAAATATAGGAATCATTAAATGATTGCATTGTATTTCAATAGAGTTCAGCTTCTAGTATTACTCTTTATAATATTTTCAGTATAACTCAATCCCTTATTTGTCCAAGCATCTCTTTTAGGAAATCCTCCAGTCTTAGAAAGAAAATGTATGTTTTTATTTTAAACAGTTGTTAGTAAAACATAAGTTATCTACTTTGCAATTGTTCAGGAAATAAATATATATCCAGATATAGATTATGGCATCTTTGAAGAGAACCCTTTTCTTATTATGAAATAAGACACAATATATACCTTCTACTGTGAGAACATGGCAGTCTCCAGAGTTGTATAAAAGGGTAGATAAAGGGATGAATTGTGGCAAAAACTAGACATTTATGGAAATAGTGGATATTGTGTGGTGGTACACATGGGTGTCAGAGTGCAAAGCTAAGGCCTTGAAACACATATAAGATTATAAACTGATATTACTTGAAGGCAAGTGGCAAGGTTTAAAAAAATAATGCTTTGGGGAAGGACGCATTGGATATCTCTTCATTCATGTGTATTATACACAATTTTTTTCCTATTCCCTCTCCTCATGTCACCTAACATGTCTTAGGAGGACAAAAAAAAAAATAAAAAACTTTTCTTTCGGTTGGATATCCCTAAAAGACAGGTGAATGCTCTGTCCATTCCAAGTTCTTGATTATTTTCCTTGTGCAGATGCTCCTAGTTTTATCCACAGCCTTAACACCTTCTCTTAGATTATTTGCACATCAAGATCACCACAGAAAGCATTTTGGTGTTATGAAAATTCACATTCAATAAAATATCTTTTATTGGATTTGTAAGAATCAATTGTTGTTCTCTTCCATTAGGTTTAAAGTATTTGAAACCTATGATTCAAAATTCTCAGTGATTCTGAGTGATAAAAGATCAAGTTATTTTGGCTATCTCTAGATATTTTTTGATGGAGTGGAATTAAATGTTTCTTTTTGACTCTGTACTAACTAGATCTTTATCAATTTGATTTATTCTAAGTGTATTTCTGATGTAGCTTTGCTATGAAACCAATATTAAGAAGCATCGGTATTCATGATTCATGAAACCATGGTAGAACATAGTAATGAGAGATTAGAAATTTATTTTGGATGTTTATTAATGACAAATAGAAATTATTTAAAAGTCATATTTAATTAATCCAAATGCTATTAATGGTGATAAGGAATTAACAGTGAAGTATGAGTCAAATGATATTTAGCAAAAATAAAAATAGATACACTGCCTATTACTGGAGCAAACACATGTTATAATTACCACACAAACAGCATAGACAATGAGATTGTGTACTAAGAAGACTGATCTAAGTATTTAAACTTCCCCTTAACTGTTAGGGAAATTTTGCTGTAAGAACAAAAATATGTTGTCACAGAAAATACACACTAGTTTATCTCAGTATTGCTATTAACTACAAACAATTTCAGTCAAGTTAAATATATTTCAAAGTGATATTTTAATGTACAAAATTCTATACATTAAAATTGCAACATTGAGTTGAATTGGTATTGGATAATATTATGGATAATCCAATTATGAAATTAGACAATATTATGAAGCCATAAAATTATGTTTAACAGGCATATCTAATAATAGTAATATATTTAATTGTAGATTAAACAAAATAATAAAAATTTTATAATTTATAAGAAATAGTTCCCTAAATTGAAAAGGTATAAACCTCAATAAAGTGTATTATACAAATAAACTCAGGGCCCAGGAGATAGCATGGAGATAAGGCATTTGCCTTTCACGCAAAAGGTCATCGGTTTGAATCCCGGTGCCCCATATGGTCCCCCGTGCCTGCCAGGAGCGATTTCTGAGTATGGAGCCAGGAATAAGCCCTGAGTACTGCCAGGTGTGACCCAAAACCACAAATAAACTAAATATAGCAAATAATAACTAGCATTGCTGGGAGAAGCCTAAGCACCAATATAAATGAAAGAACTGGTAACATATGCTTATTTTGATAATCACAGAAGCACAGGAATAAACATGAAACACCTTTTAAGTGTCAAGATCAGAAAAAACACAATCTCACATTTTATTACACTGGTGACTGAATCAATTGATCCCAAAGTAGTAAAAGCAAAGACAACACAAAATAACACATAACCAACAACAACAACAACAACAAGAAGTCACTGAATTTTTTTCTCATAATGTTCTCCAAATGCTGCAGAGAAATTTCAGATACTGGTAGTGTTTGGAAGCAAATTTTTTTCAACGTTTTTAAATACCATTATTATAAATTATTACCATTATTATAAATCTCTTTTTTTTGGGGGGGGGGAATCACACTCAGCAGCGCTAAGGGGTTACTCATGCATGGCTCTATGCTCCTGGAATTTTAGAAAGAATTTCTAGGTGAGCAGTCCTGCACACAGGCAGGACTCTGCTGAGTGACCTGAAGCATGACAGTTTCTCTGGGCAGTCCTGCTGTCTGAGCTTGATCCTCTCTGCCCAATTTTCCCTGAGGGCTCTATTTCTAAGGACAGCAGTACCGCCCACAAAGGGTGGAGCTAGAGGAACATAGCTGCTCAGTTTTGTTTCACGACTGTGTGCATCATCTAGCTAATGAACACCACCATAACAAGTAGAAAAATCCAAACTATAAGTGTGACAATGGGGGAAAATGCAGTCCAACACTAGGCATAGATAATAAAAATGTAACACTGATAACCTGAAAACTACCAATCACCTATTTAGTCTCTCAGATAAGTTTAGAGAAGAAATATGGAAGATGTTCATAGAACTCAAAGAAAGAATAGATCGAGTTAAATGGAACACAAATAAGAATCAAGAGAGTATGAAGATAGAAATGAGAAAACACCTAACTAAAATAACAGGTATGAAAATTCAATAGATGAAATGAAAACCTCAATGGAAAGCCTCTCCAAGAGAGTAAGAAGAGCTGAGGATAGAATCAGTGAGCTGGAAGATGAGATTCATAACCATTCTATATAATAGAAGAGATTAGAAAAGACCTTAAAGGAACTTAAGAGTTAACAGTGATCAAGAGAAAACTTACTTTTAATTCATAGTAGCTAGTGTCTCTTAAATTAATACATCTAAATTAAAGCTCTAACTTTATGATCTCTGAATCCCTTCCAAATTTGCCTTTCAACTTACTCTTAGAAATAAACTTCAAGGACTAGAGTAGTAGTACAGTGAGTAGGGCTTGCACATGGCCTACCAGGCAGGATTCAGTCCCTGAACACATATGCTTCATTGAGTCTACCACTAGTAGCGCCTGAGTGCTGTCAGGTATTGTTCAAAAAAAAAAAACAATATAAATAAATAAAATAAAATTTGGTCTTAACTTCTTTGTGACTATTTAACTCATGCAATATTATGATAGCTTTATATTTATATATGTCTATATTACATATGCAAATTCATATATTCCATATGTCTATTACATATAGACACACATATTTTAAGCCATAATTTGTCAATGGTGATTATTTAGAAATAGAAACAGAAATTTCTGTAGAAATAGCACTTTACATAGTTCAATGATATACTTAAAGACTTAAATCTATTAAGACACGTATAAATTAAATAATTGTTTCACTCTAGGCATAGAGAGGCATGCATTAAATTTAAAAAAATCTCAAATTCACTTGCTAATTTTTTATACATTAGTATGTCAATGATGGGAAATATTTGAACCCCTAATTTAAACAGCATGTGCTATTTTATAAAAGACTGAGGGAAATTAGGAATATAAATTTCAAGCCAAGTCATACTTGATAGCCTATAATTATTCTGTATATGAACTTTTGAGTCCTCTTGCTGTGACAGCAATAACCAAGCACTTCAACACATAAAAGCACATGAAAGAAAACAAGGGAGCAGCTGAATCACATGCCCTGGGGAAAGCAGGAGAATTTCTGCCAGAAACTTCTTTCTCTCCTCACCTAGTCCCATCAGGTTGCAGAAAGAGTGTCTCTACTTGAACCGTGTATGTAACCTGACTATAGCGAGATACAAAATTTCTAGACTGACCCTGAAGGACTCAGGAAATGGGGTCTGTGGATGTCTTTCCTGATGCAAGCTTGGAGAATGTCATGCAGTCCAAGTAGTCCTTACCTGTATACTCAAAGTCTGCCTCAGAGAAAAACCAGTCACCAGTCAGAGTACCAGTCAGAGCACCACTGTTCCTCTGCCTTGTACAAGTGCTCCCATATCAGTTACTTTGCCATCTGATAGGGGAAATGTTTCCCTCCTATCACAGATCATAAGTTTACCTTAATTGATCATACAGGATCATAAGTTTACATTTATTGGAAACTGGTTGCATCCCCCAATATAAAATATGCAAAACAAATCCCTGTTCCCGCAGTGCCTGGCCAGAGGCTTCTCCTCCACAGCTAGAAGAGAAATGAGAGATCCCGGAGCTGCAGAAGAAAACGTGCACTGCAGCTCAGATTAAGGCATCTAATGGAGTATAACGTACAGTGGAAGAAATAAAAACATTTCATAGGACTTGTGGGCATTATTGACAGGCCTCCACTGACTCTTAGCTCTGTGTCTGTTGATTGGCAGAGCTCGTTGGTAAAGAAACCTTTATTTTTCGGGTCC
>PVKC010007804.1:0-29018 GCA_004027635.1 Crocidura indochinensis | reverse complement strand
GAACTCTTATCCACTGCTGGTGGGAATGCCGTGTAGTTCAACCTTTATGGAAAGCGATATGGAGATTCCTCCAGAATATGGAAATCGAACTCCCATATGATCCAGCTATACCACTCCTAGGAATATACCCTAGGAACACAAAAACACTATACAAAAATCCCTTCCTTACACCTATATTCATTGCAGCACTATTTACCATAGCAAGACTCTGGAAACAATCTAGATGCCCTTCAACAGACGAATGGCTAAAGAAACTGTGGTACATATACACAATGGAATACTATGCAGCTGCCAGAAGAGATGAAGTCATGAAATTTTCCTACGCATGGATGCACATGGAATCTCTCATGCTGAGTGAAATAAGTCAGAGAGAGAGAGAAAAACGCAGAATGGTATCACTCATCTATGGGTTTTAAGAAAAATGAAAGACATTCTTGAAATAACAGTAATTTTCAGACAGAAAAAAGAAAAGAGCTGGAAGTTCCAGCTCACCTCATGAAGATCACCACAAATAGTGATGAGTTTAGTTAGAGAAATAACTACATTTTGAACTGTCCTAATAATGAGAATATATGAGGGAAATGGAGAGCCTGTCCAGAGTACAGGCAGGGGGTGGGTGGGAGGAGGGAGATTTGGGACAATGGTGATGGGAATGTTGCACTGGGAATGGGTGGTGTTCTTTACATGACTGAAACCCAAACACAATTATGTATGTAATTAAGGTGTTAAAAAATGATATTATCTTAAAAAAAAAGTTGAAAGGACATGTGAAAGACATAGAGACTTGTTTTGAGGTCAAATTGGTATAACACTTTGCCTAAGATTAAAACTGCAGCTATTAAAATCAAAGATTGGGAATGAAACTGGTTAGAAAAATAGATCATGGATTGTGTATATGTGAGAAAATGTTGGTGATCAGAGTGGAAAGTGTTCCTGATACGTACTTTACTTCTACAAACTAATTAATGACCATGACTGACTCATGCCGCTTTGCCTTGTAAGATCTTCAAATAGTCTCCAAACATTAAGAGGCTGAGAGGTCACTGTTAAATAGTGGGTATGACAATTGCCTCTTACTTTATCTAGGCAGGTTCAATCCCTGGTACTTCATATAGTCCTATAAACACTTCCATGACTGATCTCTGAGCACAGAACTCAGAGTACATCTTGGTGAGGACAAATCAAACAAAAATACTCATGTTAACTTATCTATTGTAAACTATCCTTGTCTGGCTTTTTCCTAAAAGAAAATGTTATTTTTTAGAAATTCAGTTTCATGTCATTGTCTTTACATTATAACCAAAAGTGTAGTTTCAATGCATCTGAAGTCTAGTGAACCTAGTGACACAGTAAGTAGTTGAGAAAGAGCTTTAATGGCAAGTTGAGAGACATTGGACTCATGTCCTGAAAGCCACCATCTTATCTTTACAGACCCAAGAAGTATACTTTATAAAGAAAGAAGAGAGGAAAGTACAATTTTAGGATGGTGTATACCAGACTCAGAACACCAGAATAAACATTAAATCTCCTCAAATCTGGTCCTCCGAAGTACAACTAAAATAATCAAGAGATTTAAGGTGGCATGACATACTGAGGACAGACTCTCTTTATGTTATAGAAAAATTCAGATAATCTCTTGGGACTTTGTGGACTTTGTGTAAAATTAGCACATGCCTATGATTCTACAGTTTTCTTATTTCACAGTGAAAGCAGCTATGGTTTTGCTGGGACTGTAGTCAGCATAGTTAGGTCAACATTGTTCAGGTCTCTCACACTGTCCAAAATAAATTGAGAGGAAAAGGTACTTGAATCCATGTCCCACTGGGATCTGTGTAGTGGGTAATGAAAGAATTTACCAGGAGAATGGGATTGTTTAAGAAGAGCAAAGTAAGTTTTTTTAAAGTGTATTTGTCAGAGTGACACAGCAGTGGCCTCCAAAAAGAGAGACCCCTTAGCACAGTCTTGATAAATCTTTTATTGTGTGTGTCTCTAGCGTGGTTAGATAGGGAGTTTCTGATTTCTACAGATTAGTTAATTCGGGGAGGTAGGTGTAGCCAATTCTGAGAATAGATCAGCAGGGTATATATACAGAGGGACCTCTAGAGTCTTCTGAGAGTAGCTGGTTGTATGAAGAGGGACAGTACTGCTGTTTGGGCTAGTAGGGAATTTTTTTTAGTATATCAAGTCTTTGAAATAAGGACTTAAGCCAGGCATCTTTTGGAGGGTGGGGGTTTTGGCTAGATATCTTCATACAGTATACAATGAATATTCAGGTGTTATGCTATCTGTCTAGTTGCAATTGACTTGTGTGAAGTAAAGATAAAAGTAATGATGGCATAGAGTAGAGAGGTTACCTATTTTATTTTTACTCACCTTGGTTGACCAAGTGTCTGAGAAGATTAGTATAGTGAAAGTTATTGTCTGATTACCTGCGTGGCACAGACCTTGTGTCTTATATGGCAGCCATCAAATGCACCTGAAGTTCACCTGATCTACATATCATGAGAACTGGTCCTCACCACCTGAGTTCTCAGGAACCATGAACTCAGGCTGAAATGTAAAATTGCTCTTTGCAGGAAAAGGAACATCAGTTTTTAACTTCTATTTGGTTCATTACTACTTTACGAAGGGGGTATAAATAGTGAAGTTAAATAAATGTTTTAGGAAATATTAGGAGAAAGAGTTATGGATTGAGAATGCTGACTTCTTCAGAGTGGAAAGAGCCATGTTCACCTTCTAAGCATAGCTGTGAACAAATGCCCAAGATGTACAACATAAAGAGCAAAAGGCTAAACATCACTAGAGAGGCTGGTGACTTTAAGATTGGAAAACATGCATCAAGAGATTCATTTGATGCAGACATGCATCTCAGATTCAGGTTCCCTCATACTCAATGGAACACATATGCTTTTACCTCTGTCAGACTAAACTTAATGCAGTTTTCCCAAAATCTGTTAATAGGATTGTTATAAAGAGGGAGAGCTTGGAACTGCTAATGGTCTTTGTGGAATATCCTTAGCATGGCTTTTGTTCCAGTTTCAGAGCCTTTCCTCTTATGGAAAGGCTAGCCTGTGCTGTGGGCCTGGAGTTATATATCTAGGTTTTCTGAATTATTCACATGGATTCTATATTTCACGGGCATGTTAGTGTTCTTTCTCAATATACATTAATTACTAGGGCCTCCTTATCGCTCTACCTCAACACAACATTGTGGGGCCCTAGGTTCTATACAAGGAAGGATGTCATTTTGTAAAGAACTACATATTGTAAACCTTCTAGGCTTCTCTTTCTCAAGCCCAAGTTTCCATTAGCACAACCCCTAGAATACCTGGCCATACAAGGTAGCTAGCTTATCTGGAATGGACATGAGGGAGCAATAGGAATATACTCCACACAACAGCCAATTGACTTAACTACATCAAAATCTAAAATCCACCTCATCTCATTCTTTGTGACCTTGGCAGGGGTTGTCTCCTCTGATAGATGGCCCTGACTGGTCTGTTTGGGGCTTGTGGCTGATAGAATAAAGTTTTGTTTTACTTTACTCCAATTGTGTGGTCTTATCCTTTGACTCTGGATCCTACTGTTATGTAAAATGACTTGATCTCATCTTGTCCTGTGTGAGATATCTGGGTTCACATAGTCCAGATATCTATGATGTCTAAGTCTGAGGTTTGCTGCTCAGTAGCTGGTATTCATTTCTCGTTGCTCTCTGCTCTATTGACTTCTTTGTTCTCATCATTGTACTTGTGTGAGAACAACCATTTATTTCTACATTCCCTCAGTAAGAGGAAATTCAGTTTCTCCTAGAAGCTATGAGCAGCTTTTAGCCCTCTCCATTCCAATTTTAAACATTCCTGCAAATTCTAGGTTCTTTCTGCGAATGGGAAGTTAACAATTTCCGAAGGTCAGAGATTCTGTCCAAGATCTAAAACTCACAAAAAACTAGACAATAATGGGAAGCACCACGCAACTGGTCTAATAGATAACATAAAATGTCCTAAACTAACCAGCCAGCTCTATAAAATACTCCCATTCTCTGTAACGTTTTCTCTCTTGACAAGTTATACAAAGAACTATTTTTCAATAAAAATCTCACATAATGTGCCATATTTGACAGTCCTATACTGTGTCTTTGTGATTGGAGGGTTTTTTGGTTGCTGTTGTTCTAATTTCCAATAAACTTTTCTAACTCTAATACTCAATATTTTTATTCTTGAAAATATTGAAGAACCTGATAACTGTGGACAGAGACCTGCCATCTCTGCTCCTGTATTATCAGCACAGTGAGGGGTCAGAAAAAAAATAGAACTTGGAAGTACATTTTATTTCTTCCTTATACCATCCTTAGTTGTTACTACTTTCTGACTGGTTGGTTACATGACTGAAGGCAAAATTTAGAATGAACAACAGAATAGTCTTGTTCTGTCCTACCTCCAACACTCTCCTCTCTCCTCTCTTCTCTCTCTTATCTCTTCTCTCTCTCTCTCTCTCTCTCGCTCTCGCTCTCCTTTCACTTCTTCCCTTTCCATTTTAGGCACTTTGTTTGCACCACTGTTAATGAAGGAATGCCTACCATGCTTTATCTCTTTTGAGCACCCAGTTTTTCTTGCTCTGGCAAGGAAAACAAAGTCAGCCCTAGACCCTGCTCAAGTCTTTCAGGTCCATGGCCTTCCCTCAGAGGAAACAGTGAGGATTAAAAAAAAGATTTTATTTGAAGGGGAAGGAGAGAGTAATGAATAACACATTCAAGAGCCCAGGTACACAACCCAGCTTGAAAGTAGAACAAAGTAGGGGAGATGATGGTGACATACGCTCTGGCGCCATCAACACAAGTGCACCCCTTTTTTGGTACAAGGAGACTTTTATAAGGTTTCTCCTGCCCTGACTCTCTTGGGGCTTTTTATCCAGCTTAGAGTCCAGCAGTTAGGGTGCTTGCCAGGGGAAAGGGTGGGGGTAGTTGATGGTCTTCTTTTATATTCCTTTGCTGTTCTTTGTTGTGCTGGAGCTTCTCTCTGTAGGGGGTCCAGTCATCTCCCAGTCTGCACTGGTGTCAGGTAATACTCTTTTGTTTTGGGGAGGGGGTAGCACATCGGTGGCCCTTAAGGGTTACTCTTGGCTCCAAACTCAAAAATCACTCCTGGCAGGCTCAGGGGACCATATTGGATGCTGGAAATCCTACCCTAGCTGTCATAGTGCAAGGTCTATGCCTAACGTAGTATCTCTCCGGCTGCAACCAAGTGTTATTCTTTACATCTAATGAATTTACTGCCTTGGGACAGGGAAGGGTGAGGGTTGTGTGGCGAAGGGGGCCTTTCATGCCAGTCTGCTGCCTGCTTAATTCACTAACCTGTATGAAACTTAAATACTAAGGGAAAGGCTCCATAGAAACTAATCCTATTCTCTCTTTGGAGTATACTTTACAGAATTGTTTAGAACCACAATAACAAATGTTTGAAAGATATGAGGCAGTTCCTTAGAATCTGGGTCTGAGAAACACCATTTTCCATCTATATAAAAATTTTAAGTCCAAATACTGTAAGTTGGATGAAGTATTCAGTTGGTCAGGAAAAACGTGTTCTCCCTCCTCCAATCATTTAAAATACTTTTAAAGCACATTTAAATCCAAATGCCTTATCCTAGAGCCTGATGTTAATGTAAGAAAGAAACAAGAACCTATAAAAAGAGTTGTGCATGCCATACACTCCAGCAAGACTTACTACATAAAATATTTGCAGGATTACTTTTCCCTCAAATTCTAAACTGTTGCATTGGAGTGTGTGTGTGTGGGGGGGGCACTAATAAGGTAATCTTCATATATTTCTCCCTGCTTTCTACACCCAAACCGGGAAGGTCAATTTTGCTAATAACATTCTTCTACTCTTCTTGATTGTAAAAATCTTCCATTTGATGGCAGAAACTTTCCGTTTGTTGTGCAATTCTTGAATACTTGAATATAGACAATTAGCTCTTTCTTTTGTCAGATAGCTTTTTTTTAAAACTCCTAGCCTGGTTTTGAACATTCTCTCACTTTTCTAAAGAGAAATATTATCTACTCTCTAGAGGAACTCTTTAGCACTTTCATTAATACAACTAAATCTGCAGAAAAGACAAGCAACACTTTCAAATCAAAGTGTGTGCTGTTTTGTTTTATTAAGTATTGGAAATGGTTCTCCTGATTGTTGATTAGAAATTCATTAATAATATGATGTTTTTCCTACAGAGGTACCAGTTACAATTTTTTTAGCAGGAGTCTTTGAGTTATGCCTTGCATGGATCCAGTGCTTAAATTACTTCATTCAGTTTAAAATTCAGATTGAACTTTAAATATTGAAATACAGGATTGTTTTCAGATTCTTGAGCTTGGCCTGCAGCATCTTCTCTAATTATCTCACAGGTTTTGGAAACTTATGATTTGTCATCCAAAAAGGAGAGAAGGTCTAAGCTAGAAATAGTCTTCATCTGATAATTGTCATCTCTTTAACATTTTAATATTTATATATCATTTCTTTATAATTGCAGAGGGTTTATCAAATGAGAGAGATGGATGCTTGCACATATCTCCTGTGCACCAACATCACCCAACAGAAAGCATGCTACAGTAGGAAAGAAATGACTATTTAATAGTTCTTTTATTTTTAATTCAGATCACATACACTTTTACTGAATGTGGCCTCACAGCATGGAGTCTGATAATACAGCAATGATTTTAGGAAGCAATAATTGAATACTCCTCATTAAACTAGTTCATAAAAGAATCCTATTAAAACCAATACAAATAATAAACCTCAAAAATGCTGCTTTAAATTCCAAAAGGTTGGTGAAAGATGTGTTACAGTAATAATCCTCTGTTCAAAGACTGATTTTGAAAATCTTATGAGCTAAATTTCCTAAGCCAAGGAGGTATATCTCATTCTGAATGAAGATTGGGAGAATATTTTAAGTGTATTCAAACTCAGTCTGTTTTTTTTATATTTAATCTTTTGCTAATATTTATCCTTAATCCTAAAAGATTATTCAGCTGAAACCAATGATCTTTAATCACTTAATTAATAGACAATGCTTACAAAAAACCCAAAAAACAAAGAGCTGGATCTACAAGTATTTTTTTGGGTAAATCCACCTGGTCTGAGATGCTAATTTCACTAAAGTAGACTTTGGCTAAACTGTGTTTGACTAACAACCATACATAGACCCAATTCAGAAAATAAAATTGGAAAAGTGTTTCTAATTCTTTTATAAATCATAGAGGTGCTAAGGAAGGCCTCAAATGCACATGGCATATTGCTAACTCATCACCCTAGATATTACCACAGGCTCTGCTTCCCCATGTCCAGTACTTCCCCTTTTTCTATTTGTCTTCACTCCTTCTCCACAGTCTTCCAGTTACACTGTGGCTTTACACTAGTCTCTAATTTCTCTTTATTATCTGTTATCTCTCAGTGTTTGTTTCCCTAAAGATTCCAACAACTTCATCCTCAGTCAACTCTCACATCTATTAGAATTTGGCCTCTGAAGGAGAATAAAATTCATATGGACACACACAAAGGGTTAATAATTTGTCTCTCAGTTGCCCTTTATGTTAGCTAGCTGGTCACACTAAGCAGAGCTGAGCAGAGGACACATAGTAAAGAGATCAGATACAGCTTTATTTTTTTTTGGGTGGGGAGGATGAAAGGGGCCTGGGCCACACTGGGCAGCACTTGGGTTACTCTGGCTCTATGCTCAGAAATCACTCTTGCAGACTCGGGGGATGTCAGAGAGCAAATCTGGTCTGTTCTAGATTGGCTGCATGCAAGGCAAATGCCCTACTTCTGGGCTATTACTCCGGACCCCAGATAGAGTATTTTTATTAAGATTCAACACTGAAGATACACAAGTCAGAGAGACTCTTGTAGCCCTAAACACACAATTGAGCTCATGTGTTTAAGACACATATCCATATTCCTTCAAGGCACATATAAGAAAAACAGATGTTAGATTAAGTCATGCTTCTTGTTTATGAGTCCTTTCTTGTTATCCTCAGAGAAAATGGGAAGTTTTCATAATCTCATTTCCTACACTGGGCAGCTTGATTCTTGATCTCTGTTTTGTTTTCTTAGGTTTAAGCCATAGCTGTGTAATGGTACCTCTCTGGCTCACATGTTATGGAAGCCTGGAATGCTACATCTTACATGCTGGCTGTTCTAGCTTAATGGCTTCTTGGTTCTTGATCTGAAAAGTATAAGGGACTCATTAATTGACACTCTTTATTTTCCTGGAGCCATGTAGTGATTGTTCTCACCCAAATAAGGTGTGTTTGTGTGTGTGTGTGTTTATTTTGAACAAACAAACAAAAATTGTAATGCTTGTAACATTTATTAGTGCTTAATTTGAAACTGACCCTACAAAAATTAAGAACTAAATTAAACAAAAAGGCAGGTCCTCTGTCTGTGCCCCAGGCTGGAGAAATCTGCCCCTACTGAGTGATTACCAACTGCGAGAGGTTGTGAGTGTCGCCTGTGCATGTTTTTCTACTGTCCTGTGTCCTGAACCTTTCCTGAGTGGGCTGAGAAGGGCCCAACAAAATCACTCTCCTAGAGTTGCTTGGGGCTGGAAAACAAAGGAACATGCAGTTTCAGAGTGAAAACCGGCAATAGAGTTAACCAGCAGAAAGGCAGGTCCTCTGTCTGTGCCGCCAGGCTGAAGAAATCTGCTGAGTGATCACCAACAACAAGAGATGGTGAGTTTCACCTGTACGTATTTTTCTACTGTCCTGTGTCCTGAACCTCTCCTGAGTGGTCAAGAAGGACCCAGCAAAATCGCTCTCATAGAGGCTTCAGAAGAGCATGGCTACTCTACTTGGCATCAAGGCTGTGTGATCTTTCTAACAAATGAACCCCACCACAACACGCAGAAAAAAATCACACTACAAGTGTGACAAAGGGGAAACTTTGCAAGCAAACACCATGCATAGAGAATGAAGATGATAGATCTGATGACACAAAAAATACAAACCTTCTGATTAACCAAAAGAAAAACACCCCAAGACACATCTTATCTGAGACGTTTCTCAGATAAGGAGTTTAGAATAGAAACATGGGGGATCCTCATGGAAATAAAAGAAAATATAGTTCTAGCTGAACAGAACACAAAGACAGAAATCAGAAAACTCAAAACTGAAATAACAGATCTGAAAAATATCAGAGCTGAACTGAAAAGCTCATTGGACAGCCTCTCCAGCAGGGTAACAACAGCCTAGAACAGAATCAGTGAACTGGAAGGTCAAATGCAGAACAACTCCATACAGCAGAAGAGACTGAAAAGAACCTTAAGGCAAATGATCACGCAATGGAAAAAGTACTCATAGAATGCGAACAGATAAAAATAGAAATCTTTGATAAACTCAATGGAAACAACGTAAGAATCATCGGAGTCCCAAAGACCCAGGAAGGGGATCCACAGAATAAAATCAACACTCAAAGACATCATTGAAAAGAAATGTCTACAGCTAAAGGCTGCATGCAATCAAATCCTGCATTCCCAAAGAGTACCAGCTAAAAGAGACCCAAATAAAAACACCCCAGAATTAATATGGCAGCTCCGATGACCCAAAAAGTGTCAATCACCTAATTAGCCTTTCATAGAAGGAGTTTAGAGAAGAAATATGGGGGATCCTCATAGAATCAAAGAAAGCATAGATCAAGCTGAATGGAACACAAATAAGAATCGAGAAGGTATGAAGATAGAAATCAGAAAGCTCCAAACTGAAATAACAAGTCTGAAAAACTCAGTAGACAAAATGGAAAGCCTCTCCAACAGAGTAACAGCAGCTGAGGCTAGAATGAATGAGCTGGAAGATGAGATGCATAACAACTTCATTCAACAGAAAACACATTTAAAATCTCAGGATAGACACAGGCTCTGAGTGAAAGGATGGAACACAATTACACAATCCACTGGGGAAAAAAATGAAAAAAGCTGGACAGCCATACTTAGATAAAATTGCATTTAACCTCAAAAATAATTAAAGACAAGGATGGATTCTACTTATAGATCAGGGGAATAATTGAAGAGGAAGTACTAACTCTAATCAACATATGTGCACCAAATGTTAAGTCAGCAAAGTATGTAAGGCTTTTCCTCCTGATCAGGAGAGATCAGTGTGATCTGAACATATACATTCTGGCCATAGTCCTGCTGCCACACAAACCACACAGACACTTCAGTTTATACCAGACAGTCCCAAGCAGACAAGACCTACACTTATATCTCCCTTAGACAATACATAGCTCAAAACTAAAAGAAAAACCCTACAAACTAGACTAGACTGCAACATCTCTACAATACTTAGATAATCTCATATACCTAGAATAAATGAGCAATAAAACACCTCTACCTCCAACCACCTCCTACACATTTAAATAGACCACTTTTTAAAAACCACTCTGAAACTCCAGCACCCCAACCACCCAATGCAAAGAACAATGGGGAAAATAAGGAAGACACTAGCAGCAGGAAATATTGAGATAAATTCTAGCATATTTCCAAGTCATCCAAAACGCACAAACTTCAGAGATGAGGACCTAAAATTTTAATGTCTTAGCAGTGAAATTCAATTAATCACTAACCGACAAAATGAAGAAATCCATTGACAAACAATTCATCCAACTCAAAGAACCCCATTAGAAGATGAGAGAGTCCATACAATGGAACTAAGGGAACTAAAAACATGCTTGCAAGCCACAGTAGCAGAATTACACACAGAGAATCACATAGTTGAACTCAAAAACAAAATGCAAGCCAGCAACAAGAAAGAAATCAATAAATGAGAGAAAGTACATTGGAAGAAAATGTAAGATAATTAATGAAAAAAGACAAAAGAATCTACAACGTATAGGGTACCAAAAGGGGAAGAAAAGAGGTGAAAAGAGTTTTGCATAAAATAGACCCTAGTAGATCAACATCAAGGTATATTGTAATCCAAATGTCAAAAACAAAAAGAGATAAATTATTCAATGCAATAAGGGAGAAAAAAACTCCTCAAGTACAAAGAAAGGAACATAAGAATCAAATCAGATCTCCCATTTGAAACAATTCAGGCAAGAAGATGGTGGAATGACATATTTAAACTACTGAATGAAAGAAACTTCCAACCTAGAGTCCACTACCCAGCAAAAATCTCATTTACCTGGAGGGAGACTAAAAACGTTGTTAGACAAAAAGGAACTAGCAATATTTGTGCTAATCAAACTGATTCTAAATGAACTATTCAGAACTAAATTACACAGCCCAAATGTCTAATTTTAACCCTCTAAAACATAGCAGCACAACAAACCTCTCTGTCAATAATCTACTTAATTATCAATAGACTAAACTCCTCCATTAAAAGACACAGAGTAGAGGGTTGGTTTAAAAAAATAAAAAATCAGATATGTGCTTTTTGTAAGAAACACACTAAAAGATCAGGATAGGAACTGGAGAGATAGCACAGTGGTACAGCATCTGCCTTGCATGCAGCCAATTATTTTCAATCGGAGTTTAAATCCTGGGATCTCAAATGGTCACTCGTATCTGCCAGGAGCGATTTCTGAATGAGTAACTCCGGATCTCTGCTGGGTGTGACTCAAAAACAAAAACAAAAAGAAGGAAAGAAGAAAGATCAAGATAGACATAGACTTAGAATGAAAGAATGAAAATCAATTATATGAGCCACTAAAAAAGGAAAAAAACCTGGAATAGCCATCATTATATCAGACCAAATCTCATTCAACCTCAAGAAAGTGCTCAAAACAAATATGAACACTATTTATTCATCAGGGGAACTTTAGACCAAGAATTACCAACTCTGATCAATGTTGATGCACCAAATTTATAGTCAGCAAAATATGTAAGGCTTTTACTTATAAACCTAGAGAAACATGAGTGTAAAAGTGATAGTAATAGACTTCAACACATCAGTATCACCACTAGTCAGATCTACTAGGCAGAACATTAGCAAAAATAAAAGAGCCCTAATTGAGAAACTAGAAGAACTAGGACTAATAGACTTACACAGGGTCTTCCATCCTCAGAAAGTGAAATACACATTCTTCTCAAGTGTGCATGAAATCTTTTCTAGAAAGGACCATGACTTAGAACACAAATTTAACTTACATAAAGTCACATATATAAAAATTATACCAAGCATCATATCAGACCAAAACACAACAGAGATCAAGATTGACTGTAAAAAGAAGATATAAAGAAAATTTAAGAGACTAAACAACATGCTGCTCAATAACAGCTGAAATACAGAGGAAATCAAGGAAGAAATAAAATGAATCCTTAAGACTAATGGCAATAACGAAACAAATTGCTAAAATCTATGGAAACAGCAAAAACAGTAATTAGGGGAAACTAATAGTAATAGAAGCAGGCATAAGGAAAGAGAAAAATGACAAAATCAAAAGCTTAAAGGGACACTTTAGGTATCTGGAAAACCAGCAGCAAAGGAACTCAAATACAGGTAGGAAAAAAGAAATACTAAAAAACTGAGCAGAAATAAACAACATAGAAACAAAGAAAACAATGCAAAACAAATCAATAAGACCAGGAGCTAGTTATTTTTGTTTACTATAATATTTTATTTAAGCACCTTGCTTACATTCATGATTATAGTTGGGTATCAGTATATAAAGAACACCCCCTTCACCAGTGCAACATTACTGTCACCAATGCATTCCATCTTTCATCCCCCACCAACAACCTGTACTCGAGACAGGCTTTCTACTTTTCTCATTCATTGACATTGTTATGATAGTTGTCAGTGCAGTTATTTCTCTAACTGCACTCATCACTCTTTTAGGTGAGCTTCATATTTTGTGCTTGTCCTTCCGGCCCTCATCTCTATTGTCCCTGGGCATTATTATATGATGTCTTTTTTTTTTAAACCCATAGATGAGTGAGACTATTCTGTTTCTATCTCTCTCCCTTATCTCACTCAGCTTAATAGATTCTATGCATTGACTTCATCTCTCCTGATACTGCATAATATTCCATATTGTGTATATGTACCACAGTTTCTTTAGCCACTCATCTGTTGATGGGCTTTTTGATGGTTTCCAGAGTCTGACTATTGCAAATATTGCTGCAATAAATATGGGTGTGAGAAAGGCATTTTTGGATTGTGTTTTTGGATGTTTGGATTTGTGTTCCTAGGGTATATTCCTAGGAGTGGCATAGTTGGATCATGTGGGTAGGTTTTTTTTTAAAAAAGAATTAGCAAGATAGGAAAACTGCTGGAAACTCACAAGAAAAAGGAAAACTCAAATAAATCAGATCACAAATGAAAGGGGTTGATTACTCAGAATCTCAAAAAATACACCACATCATGAGAGCCTATTATGAACAACTATACTCAGTTAAGCTGGAGAACCCTGAACAAACGTACAGTTTCCTAAAATAATATCATCTCTCAAGAATTAATAAGGAGGAAGTAGACAGCCTAAACAGGTAAATCTCATGTAAGAAAGTTGAAACAGTAATAAAGAATCCTCCCAAGAATAATAGTCCAAGACCAGGTGGTTTTACAAGTGAATTCTATCAAACATTCAGAGAAGAATTGCTACCCCATATCTTGGCTCTTCAAAAGCATCTAAAAGAGAGGAATCCTCCCTAATTTCTTTTATGAGGCTAATATCACTTATTTCCAAAGCTGAGAAAGATTCCACAAAGAAAGGAAACTACAGGTAATCTCACTAATGAATATGGATGCAAAAATCTTTAACAAAATATTAGTTAAATAAAACATCAAAAATATAAAACATCCAATAAAGCATCAAAAAGATTATTTATCATGTCCAAGTGATTTTCATCCCTGGGATACAAGGCCAGTTCAACATACACATATCAATCAACATTATGCACCACATTAGCAAAAAGAAAAACAAAATCCAGTCATCATATAATCGATTCAGAGAAGGCATTTGACAAAATTCAATGCCCATTCATGATGAAAACACTCAACAAAATAGGGTTTGAAGGAACTTCCTCAAGATAGTTACAGCTATCTATAAGAAGCCTACATCCAATATTATCCTTAATGGTGAAAAATTGAAAGCATTTCCACAAAGGTCAGGCACTAGGAAAGGCTATCTCCACTCTTATTAAACAGTTAGTATTAGAAGTCCTAGCAATAACAATTAGACATTCAAAGGAATTCAGATAGGGAAAGAGGAAATCAAACTATCTCTATTTGAATATGATATGATGATTTACACCTAAAACCCTAAAGATTTCACAGAAAAACTCCTGGAAACAATGTATGAATACAGTAAATGTCCAACTACAAAGTCAGCACACAAAAGACAGTTGTACTCCTTTGTTCAAATAACAAGATAGAGGAGAAAGAAATAAAAGAGTCCATCCCATTTAAAATAGTATCTAAAAATATAAAACACCTAGGAATCAACCTAACCAGAGAGGTGAAATACCTGTACCATGATACTACAAAACACTTCCAAAAGAAATTGAAGAGGACATAAGGAATTAGAAGATCATCTTTTGCACTTAGGTAGAAAGTATCAATATAATTGAAATGACCATATGACCTAAACTACTATATAGATTCAATGCAATTGCTATCCAAATTCAGACATCATTTTTAAAGACTTAGAACAATCAACTATAAAGCTCGTGTGGAACCACAAAAGACCTAGGTTAGCCAATTCATATTGAAAAACAAGAAACTAGATGGCATCTCTTTATCTAATTTAAAAATTGACTACAGAGCCCTAGCTATCAAAACAGCATGGTATTAGAACTAAGACAGTCTCAGACTAATGGATGATAATAAATATTCAGTGAGAGTCCCTAAAATATATGGTCAACTAATATTTGACAAAGGTGCCAAGAATTTGAAACAGAACAAAAACAGTCTCTTCAACACATGGTGTTGGAACAACTGGATAATCACCTGTAAGAAATTAAAGACTGATTCATACCTCACACCCTACACAAAAGTAAACTCAAAATGAATGAAAGACATTGAAATCAGACCCAAATCTATAAAGTTCATTGAGAAAAACATAGGCAGAATATTACAAAACTTACACTTCAAAAAAGTCTTTAACGGTGCAAGCAGTAGGGCATTTGCCTTGCATGTGCTGGCCTAGAATGGACCGCGGTTTTATCTCCTGGTGTCCCATATGGTCCCCCATGCAGCGAAGAGTGATTTCTGACCGCATAGTAGTGGCGCTCAAACTACGGCCCGCGGACCACATATTGTATTTGTTCCTATTTTGTTTCTTCATATCAAAATAAGATGCATGCAGTGTGCATAAGAATTTGTTCATAATTTTTGTTTTTACTATATAGTCTGGCCCTCCAATGGCCTGAGGGACAGTGAACTGGGCCCCTGTTTAAAAAGTTTGAGGATCCATGATAGAGTAAGGAACAACCCTCTTTTTTCAAGTGCTCTGACTCATCTCATAAAAATCAGACCCCCAATTACAACCTATGGATAGATCTCTAATGTCTGTATAAAAGTGGGTGTGAGTGTGTATGTGGTGGACTCCTCTGTTTTTCTAACCTATATTGTACAGAACCCCTGCTCATATTCTATATAGCCCCTGTTAAATACTATTCCTCCTATCCCCCACCCTCAAGCTTCTTTCACCCTACAAAACTTCTTTCACCCCTTCAATCCTGATATGCTATCTCTCCCTATTTAACCCTCTTTATCCTCAGCCCTTAACTCCTCAGTAACCCGAACCTTCCCCCACTGCTAGCAGTCTAGCGGACTAAGGGTGGAGGTGTGGGATGCATGTTGGGAACTGTGGTGGAGGGAAGTCGACACTGGTGGTGGGAACAGCCCTAATCCACTGTCACTATGTTACTAAAATACAACTGTGAAAAGCTTGTAAAAAATAAATAAAATAGGCTGGAGTAGTCAAACTAATAGTACATGACAAAGATTTAAGGTTCAAAATGACTATGCAGATAGAGAGGGTTTTTTCCCTTAATAATCAAGGTATATGTACATTGTGAAAAGTTTACTCTCTTCACATACATGCCCCAATTAAGGGACAGTAAAATACTAATAGACTTAAAGAAACACAATAATAGTAGGAGACTTCACCACACTGTCATCTATTGGTAGATACAAAAGACAAAAATTCAATAAGAATATACTGGCTTTAAAGAAAAAAAATTGGAAGAGATGTACCTAGGCCATTTCATTTCCCAAAGCTAAATACACATTACTCTCCAATGCAAATGGCACTTTCTCCAAGATAAATTATACACAAGGCCACAAAACATAAAATCAAGAGACTAGAAATTATATCAACGATCGTTTAGGACTATGAAGTGCTAAAATAGAAGTGAATTACAAAACAGAAACAGACATAACTTTAATACCTGAAAATTAAAAAGCTTATTACTAAAAAAAACAGTGTGTCAAAGAGAAAATAAAGTAGGAAATTAAAAAATCCCTGGAAACAAATGAGAAGATACAAATTATCAGCAAAAAGCATTAGGAAGAAAATGTGTTACTCTGCAAGCATTCATCAGGAAGAAAGAAAGGAATTACTCAAGTTTAAGAAATTGGAAAATTCACCAATTAAAAGACACAGAATGGCAAAGTGGGTCAAAAAGATGAATCCAACCTTCTGTTGCCTACAAGAAACACATCTGAATAGTCAGAACAAACATAAACTCAAAATCAAAGGCTGGAGGAAAATCATCCAAGCACACAATACCTTCAAAAAAGCTGGGGTGGCCATATTAATATCTGATGATGCCAACTTTATACTCAGAAAAGTGGTAAGGGACAAAGATGGACATTATGTTCCAATTAAGGGATATGTGCAACAGGAAGAAATCAGATTATTAAACATATATGCACCCAATGAGAGACCAGAAAATTATCTATTACAGTTACTGACAAATCTGAAAAAAGAAATCAATGATAACACAATAATTATGGAAGACCTTAACACGGCCCTATCAACACTCAATAGGTCAACCAGAATGAAACCCAACAAAAACATACTGGTCCTGAAAGGAGAAATGGAAGAAAGAGGACTAGTAGATGTTTATAGGACACTTCATCCAAAAAAACCTGGATACACATTCTTCTCCAATGTACATGGGTCATTCTCCAGGATAGACTACATGCTGACACATAAAGCATACCTCCATAAAATCAAGGGGATAGAAATCTTGCAAGCTACCTTTGCCGATCACAAGGCTCTGAAATTAGATGTGAACTACAAAGCCACACAGAAGAAAAACATTAACAGCTGGAAATTAAACACCCTGCTACTGAACAGACAGTGGGTCCGAGATCAAATCAAAAAGGAAATCAAAACTTTCCTGGACACAAATGATAATGAAGACACCACTCCCCAAAATCTATGGGACACAGCAAAAGTGGTCCTGAGAGGAAAATTTTTAGATCTACAAGCACACATCAGGAAGGAAGTAGGGGCATACCTGAATAACCTAATGACACAGCTCAAAAAATTAGAAAATGACCAACAAAAGGAACCAAAAATAGGGAGACAGAAGGAAATTACAAAGCTGAAAGCAGAACTCAATGAAGTGGAAAATCGAAAGTCAATCCGAAAGATCAACGAAAGCAGAAGTTCGTTCTTTGAAAAAATAAACAAGATTGATAGGCCATTGGCAAAACTCACAAAAAAAAGAGAGAGAGAAATCTGATAACACGTATTAGAAATGAAAAGGGGGAGATCACGACAGATACTGCAGAGATCCAAAGGGTAATCAGAAACTACTTCGAGAAACTTTATGCTACTAAATATGAGAACCTGGAAGAAATGGAAAAAATCTTGGACACATATAACCTTCCACATTTAAATAAGGAGGAGGTAGAATATCTAAACGCCCCCATCACCACTGAGGAAATTGAAACTGTAATCAAACATCTGCCCAAAAAGAAAAGCCCAGGCCCAGATGGATTTCCTAATGAATTTTTTCAAATCTTTCAAGAGGAGCTACTACTAATCCTAGCAAGGCTGTTCCATGAAATTGGAAAAAACAGGAATACTCCCAAACAGCTTTTATGAAGCCAACATCATCTTGATACCAAAACCGGACAGAGATGCTGCCAAAAAAGAAAATTACAGACCAATATCCCTGATGAATGCCGATGCAAAGATTTTCAACAAAATCCTGGCAAATAGGATCCAATGCATCATCAAGAAGATCATACACTACGATCCAAGTAGGTTTCATTCCAGGAATGCAGGGTTGGTTTAACATCCGTAAATCTATCAACATCATACACAATATCAACAAGAAGAAAAATAAAAAGCACATGATCATATCAATAGATGCAGAGAAGGCATTTGATAAGGTCCAACACCCATTCTTGATCAAAACTCTCAGCAAGATGGGAATGGAATGAACCTTTCTCAAACTAGCACCACTTTTAGAAGAGGCTTTCCCTATTCCACTTAGGATTTCTTGCTCCTTCGTCAAAAATTAGGTTCTTGTATGTCTGGGGGACAATGTCTGAGAATTCAAGCCTATTCCACTGATCTGAAGATCTGTCTTTATTCTAATACCATGCTGTTTGATAACTATTGCTTTATAATACAGTTTAAAGATGGGGAATGTAATGCCTCCCATTTTCTAATCCCATCAAAAAATAGGGAGAAAAAATGAACAGACACTTTGATAAAAAAGAAATACGTATGGTCAAAAGGCACATGAAAAAAATGCTCCTCGTCACTATTCATCAGGGTAATGCAAATAAAAACAATGATGAGATACCACCTCACATCACAGATATTGGTGCACATCACAAAGAATGAGAATAATCATTGCTGGCGGGGATGTGGAGAGAAAGAAACTCTTATCCACTGCTGGTGGGAATGCCATCTAGTCCAACCTCTATGGAAAGCAATATGGAGATTCCTCCAAAATCTGGAAATTGAGCTCCAATTTGACCCAGCTATTCCACTCCTAGGGTATATCCTACGAACACAAGAATATGATACAAAAACCCTTCCTCACACCTATATTTATTGCAGCATTGTTCACAATAGCCATGCTCTGGAAACAACCAAGATGCCCTTCAACAGATGAATGGCTAAAGAAACTGTGGTACAGATACACAATGGCTAAAGAAACTGTGGTACAGATACACAATGGAATATTATGCAGCTGTCAGGAGAGATGAAGTCATGAAATGTTCATATACATGGATGTACATGGAATCTACCATGCTGAGTGAAATAAGTCAGAGGGAGAGAGAGAGATGTAGAATTGTCTCACTCATCTATGGGTTCTGAGAAAAATGAAAGTAATTTTTGCACTAATCCTCAGAGGTAATGGGAGGAGGGCTGGAACTTCCAGCTCTCTTCATGAAGCTCACCACAATGAGTGGTGAGTGCAGTTATAGAAATACCAACACAGAGAACTATCCTAATCATATTCATGAATGAGGGAACTGGAAATCCTGTATGGAGTACAGGTGGGGGTGGGTTGGGAGGCAGGGAGATTTGGGACATTGGTGGTGGGAAAGTTGCACTGGTGAAGGGGGTGTTAAAAAAAGTTAAAAAAAAATAACAAAAAACAAAATCAAAAAAGAAAAGAAAAAAATAAGACTTCCAAATTCTTATCACAGGCTGTGTTCTTCACACTGACTATATAGAAAGAGGAGGTACAGTAAATGCACCCCATATACACCACAACCCAGACCCTTGCCTGATCTGTATTGTGAATTTGGGGACAAAAAAAAGAAATTGGAAAATTACTAACCACATGAGCTGAAAGCAGGCATAAGGAAAGACATAAAACAAAGCAGAAATTAATGAACAGAAAACCCAAAGAACAACCCAAAATATTACATAAAAGCAAAAATCAGTTCATTAAAAATTTGATAAAGCTCACAAAGAAAATGAGAGTCCTATTAAACCAAATCAAAAAATGGAAATGGGATGTCACACTGCACAGAAACTCAAAGTATTGTCAGAGAGTACTTCAAGAATATTTATGGCACAAAATAATAAAACCTAGAAAAATGAATATATTTTTATACTATAACTTCCAAAGTTTGAGCCATGATGATTTGGAATACCTGAATAAACCTATCTCTATTGTAGAAATTGAAATGGTAATCAAAAAGTCTTCCCCAAAACAAATGTCCAATCCCAGATGGTTTTACTAGTGATTTTTTCAAACCTTTTAAGAGCATCTATTGCCAATACTTTTCAGGATCTCCCAGAAAATTGAAGAAACAAAAACACTCTCAAATAGTTTTTTTAAATAATTTTTATTTTGATCACAGTGAATACAAATTTTTCACAGTAATATTTTAGGTACATAAGATTTCATCTTATCATTAGGTGGTTAGGTAAGATGATCTGCTTTTAGACCAAGTTGTTGCCATTTCCGCATTGTCGGGATGTCTTATCAAAATTGGTGCTTGTTGGTGTCAAAGCAGTATTAAGAATGTCTCAGGAGGAGTTTGGTTCCTGGAGCTGTTGCAGAAAACTCTGTCAGTATATGTCTGAGGTTTAGGGTTCAGGGTTGGATGGTTGCTGTCTAATCACATGGTGTCTAAGTTGGGACCACATGACATATGTTCAAGGTGCAGGTGCCCCTGTATTGTAGAATGTATGAGCTCTTATCCCTAGTAGATAAGAGTTTTTTTCTATAAGTAAAATTTCCCCTTTTTAGTGTGTCTCTGCAAAAAGAAATGGTACTATATTATATTGCTGGTGCATTTGGGAATGAGAGTGTCAGGCTCCTTCATCTCTGTCTCCTGGTTTTGACCAGGCAAGACTTTTTCTTGTAGGTTTTTGTCCCAAGCAGAACCAAAACAGATGAAGTTAAGGAGCAGAAGAAAGCAAAAAATAAATAAAAATGAGTTAAAAATAATTAAGGGAACAAAGTGATTCAGGAGACCACCTTACATTTGGGGATTAAACAGGTTAAGAGGTAGTGTTATAGAGGTCTTAAAGTTATACAGAAAATATAGGCTTCCCCATTGTCTGGAGATATTCTTATGGAGGGTGGAATCCAGGGCACATTTTCATCACACACCCTGGTCTTGTTGAGCTTCAGAAATGATTTGCGGCCAAAAGGGCTTGAGTAGTGTTCTTGCACTGGGATCCTTCTGGAGCAGAATCTGGTATCAGGCAACAGTCCACATTTTGGGGGAGTGAAAAGGAGGACCACAGAGCATGAGTCAGTAGGAGTGTTGCTTAAAGTTCTTACGAGGAAATGAGATGTGGGGCACAGTGGGTGTCCCTTCGTTTGGGAGCTGGGTAATAGCTTATTGGGGCAGTACGCTGGTCCTGATACTCAATGGGGTAAGAACTGAGGATAAAGATAGTTAATAAGGTGAGATATTGAATTGGGATTGAGTATGAAGGGATAGTAGGACCTCTGAAGGGGGGAGGAAGTTTATGGGAGGGACTATATACACTATAGGTATGAATTGTTTACAATTTAGACTTGGTTCTCATAGAGGAGTCCTCTCTATATGTACTCATGCCCACATAAAGACATACATTAGTGATCTATTCTTAAAGTTTTATTAGAGGTCTGACCCTAATAAGATGGGTCTGAACTCTTAAGGTCTGGTTGAATTAAGATAAATAATTAGCTTAAGTATTGCTTAGGAAAGAGAGGATGGAAGAACAAAAGAAGAGAAAGGACTAAAGAAAAATAATATAGGATGTGCAGACTCCAGGATCTTCAATACAGAAACCTGATGCCAGCAATAAAGACTGCATGAAAAATAAAACTGTATTGGCACTATGGACAATGACTTGGATTGAATAAACTAGTTTTCCTGGAGCCTAGACTTGGTCTTATGCAAGGAAACTTCAGGGGTAGGATCTACTTGTATTTAGACCAAGGCTTTTCCTTTCCAAGTCTCTCATATTTTGGTGGGCCTATGCAAACAATATTTGCCACTCTAACACCGTTTTTACTGTGCTCTTTTGACTCTAACCCTTAAAAAAACATCTTAAACTTTTAATGTTAACTTAAACTAACATGCATGTACATGAAAATATAAAAATACTATGCCTTCAATGTTTAAGGAGTCACATAAATCTCATGGCTTTAGATTGCTTTGTGTACTGCCAAGAAATGTTATAATGTACTACAATCTGGGGACTTGTGGACAAAGTAATTTACATGGGTTCTGTTTTTTTTCTTTCTTAATGTTCTTTGACTGTAAGTTCAATATTTAGGCGTCAGCAAGGGGATTTATTCTGAGAACCCTGTTTATGGGCGATTATTCTTCCATTGTAACTTTACCTTGTCCTCTCTGCATCCTTGTTCTCATAATTAAAAATTAAAAATTAAAAAATTCTCTCTCTACTTAAAATCTGATTTTTAATGAGCCACTTTTTCTGAATTTCCTGAATTTATGAAGAACTTAAACTTCTATATATGGTTGATTACTTTTATGTGTGTATAATACTTGTGTTTTCTATGTGAAAGTGCATAAATATTGAATTTCAGTAAATACATAACAACATATATGTGATGGGAATTTAGTTATTTTCTAGATATACAATACCAATAAACAGAAAATACCAGAGTAATCTTCATTGTCTTGTCAGCATCAGAAACTGGCTTGCAAAAGAATAAAAATATTCAGAAAGGACATGAAAAATTTCTCTGGGTTGCCATTGTATGAACAGGGCTAGCTCCACAGTCTCACTCTGATCTTAAAGTGATATAAATCCATGAAAAATTATGGTACACCACCCTCACAGATAAAAGCTGGAAATCTCAGGAGGAGAAGGAGGGACAAACCCCTGCCTCCTGCCAACGCAATGCCTGCTGCTTCTATCAACCATAATCATTGATTTGCCTGTGGCTCTGCTTCCCCACCTCCTCTATGACTTTCTTCAGAGGCACCAATCTGACCAGACTCTAGGTTTGCGACTATTTGGGTTGATAGCACTAGGACAGTTTTGGAATTAGTGCATGCACCCTCTCTCCACCATCTCCAATTTCTGAGACACCTGAAGCTGAGAACATATCCACCCAAAGCTACAATATCAGTAATAGTGCTTTAATTCCCTGGACTGCACAGAAATAATAACTTCATTTGCTTGATGCTGTTAACCCCACAAGAACACACCAATAAGATTTAGAAATGAATGAAATAACAGAATGGCCAGCTAGCAACAAGAGCTTACTAAACTCTCTGTCAATTAATTAATTGATGACCCAGTTAGTGATACAATAATTAAAAAATAATTTTTCTTTTTTTCTGTATATCTTTCTATTCCATATTAAATAATTTGATTTTACTTGCATTAAAATCAACTATGTGATGCATGTTCTTTAAATAGATTTTTAAAGTAAATAAAAAATTTCCTTGAAAAAAAAAAGAAAAAGAATATAGTAAAAATAAATTAAGAAAGAAAATTAAGTAAATTAAACAAAAGAGGGTCAGTGCGTCGGAATTGGGAGGTTTTCCTAGTTTCTAGGCATTTTATCAGTGATGGGATTGGGTCTTGCTCAATAAAGACTTCAGGATTAGATAATGGCTGGAGCATTTTAGGATACAGATAGTTTTCGAGTCTTGAGTACTAAGCATTTTTGTTGTGAGGTCTACATAAGTGGGAGACTACCCTATGTAGTATTGTCTGCTGCATCTTATATATTTGAGTTCCTTTCCTAAAGAGAAACTATCAGTATGGGTTTTATTTGACATAGATTGAATTGATGAGGAGGAGGAAGAAGAGGAAGAAGAAGAAAGAGGAGAAGGAAAGAGGTAGGGAGAAGAGAGGAGAGAAAGGAAATGTTAATTTGCCCAAATGTGTTCAATGAGTATGTCCTGTAATATAAGTCTGTGGTTCACAGTTGATTGTTTCAGTGATATGAATGGTCAAATATTTCAGTTCCTAATAGAGGATATAAACCAGAGAAAGGGGTTATATTGGGGTGTTTTATCAAGACAAATTCATAATGTAAACTTAATATGGTATCTAGTACAGCTTAGCACTGAGGTGTCAAATTAAGGTATCCACACTTTGTATCCAAGAATACCTGTGGACAGAGAAGCTGAGAGGTTATTTTATACCTAGTAAGATTAAGGCACTAAAACATATTGTTGGGAAATGCTGTCACTGGCGTCTTTGGCTTTCAATTGTATTCTTCACCAGTATCTGTATATGAGAACTCTAAGACATTATTATAGGCCTTTGTAAAAAAAAAAGGTTGATTACATACCTGTTTACTAAACCATTGTATCCATTGTTGCTGTTTTCTTTATGGTATAATGGATAGTCGAAGCTTTGTGTTGTTCCTCTTTCATTTGTTTTTGAACACTTCTCCCCAATAAATATTGACAATGACAGTGCTTGGAGTTTATACCTATTTGACCATTGTATTTGTTCTTGGAGTATTATATGTATATATAGTGTATATTCTAAGTACCTCATAAAAGTACTTTCATTCTGTATTTATCCTTTATCTTCTGGATTACTTCATCTAACATAATATTTTGTAGATCCATCCACATTGCTTCAAAATCCATGATTGTATTATTTTTAACTGTTATGTAGTATTTATTTTGTATAAATACCCCATCTTCATGATCCACTCATGTATTGTTGGGCATCAAGGTTGGTTCCAAATCTTGGCTATTGTATTGATTGCTGCAATAAATAGTGGAGTGCACACATACTTTGGGAAGAATGACCTTCCATCTTGGAAATAGACACCCAGGAAAGCAATTGCTCGGTCATATGGCAGCTCCATTTTGAGTTTACTGAGCACAATCCACACTGTTTTCCAGAGGAGTTGAACCAGGCAGCATTCTCACCAGCAGTGAATGAGAGTTCCTTTCTTACCACAACCTCGCCAATAGAGATTTTTTTGATGTGAGCCATCCTTACTGGTGTAAAGTAGTACCTCATTGTTGTCTTGATTTGGATTCCCCTAATTATGAGAGAGGGTGAGCCTGTTTTCATGTGTCTGTTGGCCATTTTTTGGTCTTCCTCAGAGAAGTGTCTATTCATTCCTTCTTCCCATTTTTCTATGGTTTATTAGATTTTTTTGGAGCTCTGATTTCTGAGTATTTTGTATTTCCTAGGTATCAGCCCTTTAGCTGATGTGTTGAGTGCATATTTTTCCCATTCCATTAATTGTCTTCTAGTATTAATTAGGGTTTCTTTAGCTATGCAGAAACTTTTTAGTTTGATGTAGCTCCATTTATTTAGGTTTGATGCTATTGCTCTTGCCATTGGAATTCTATCCTCAAAGACTCTTTTGATATATAGTTCTTGGCGTGTTCTGCCTATTTTTTCTCAATGAACTTTATGGATTCTGGTCTGATTTTAAGGTCTTTAATCCACTTTGAGTTGACTTTTGTGTAAGGTGTGAGGTATGGATCAATCTTTAGTTTCTTACAGGTGGTTATCCAGTTATTCCAACACCATTTGTTGAAGAGACTGTCTTTGTTCCATTTCAAATTTTTGGCTCATTTGTCAAATATCAGATTTCAACCCTCGTTTGTTGGAGCTGGGTTCCTTCTCTGGAATTCGCCTCAAGGTGGATATGATGGCTGCAGTTGCTGAGGTTTGGCCCCACCCTCAAGACTCCTCCCTCACCTTTCCTGCCTGAAGGCATAGGTTGCCTCTGCCTTACCCAATCGCAGCAAGATTTCCCCTCTCCTTTCACCTGTCAGAAGGTGTGGTGGAGGTCCAGGATGTGTCAATTTCCCCCACCCCCTTTACCAATCAGACAGTGTGGTTCCCCTCTAATCACGCCTGTACCGGCTCTGTAATGGTGGAGTGACTGCCCAAGCTCTGCCTCTCAGGCCTAGTCAATTTCAGCTTCTGCTCTACCTGTCAGACAGATTGGTTCCCTGCTGATCACTCCTGTCCCTGCCCAGTAATGACTAGAGCTGCATGAGCTCTGTCTGTCTGGCCTGGTCAATTTCACCCTCCTACTCTGCCTGTCAGACAGCGTGGTTCTTCACCGATTGCTCCAGCCCCCGCCAGTAATCTCAAATAGGTTTTGTGATATTAGCATTATTATAATACCAAAATCAGATATATCTAAAATGTTTTTAAAAAATAGAATTACAGATTGATTTCTTTGAAGAACAGAGATACAAAGATTCACAACAAAAACAACAAAAACACTGAAAAATAGAAGCCAACACCAAATGAAAAAGATCATACTCATGACCAAGTAGATTCTTCTTAGGGATGAATGGTTTAATAAATGCAAGTCTTGGGGCCCGGGATGTAGCATGGAGGTAAGGCGTTTGCCTTTCATGCAAAAAGGTCATCAGTTCGAATCCCGGTGCCTCATATAGTCCCCTGTGCCTGCCAGGAGCAATTTCTGAGCATGGAGCCAGGAGTAACCCCTGAGCGCTGCCGGGTGTGACCCAAAAACAAAAACAAAAAAACAAATGCAAGTCTACCAACATGATAAACCATATCAATAAAAGAAAAAAACTAATATGAACACATCGATACATGCAGAGAATGAATTTAGTAAGAAATATTCTGTATAGAGAACAATCAGTGCAGGCTGGGATGTGGAGAGAAAGAAACTCTTATCCACTGCTGGTGGGAATGCCGTCTAGTCCAACCTCTATGGAAAGCTATATGGAGATTCTTCCAAAATCTGGAAATTGAGGTCCCATTTGACCGAGATATTCCACTCCTAGGGATATACCCTAACAACACAAGAATACAACACAACAACCCCTTCCTCACATCTATATTTATTGCAGCACTATTCACAATAGCCATGCACTGGAAACAACTAAGAGGCCCTCCAACACACGAATAAATAAAGAAACTGTGGTACATATACATACTGGAATATTATGCAGCCATCAGGAGAGATGAAGTCATGAAATTTTCCTATACATGAATGTACATGGAATCTATCATGCTGAGTTAAATAAGTCAGAGGGAGAGAGAGATGCAGAATAGTCTCACTCATCTATGGGTTTTAAGAAAAATAAAAGTCATTTTTGCAGCAATCCTCAGAGACAATGAGAGGATGGCTGGAACATCAAGCTCACTTCATGAAGCTCACCACAATGAGTGGTGAGTGCAGTTATAGAAATAACTATACAGAGAACTAGCATAATTATGTCAATGAATGAGGGAACTGGAAAGCCTGTCTGGAGTACAGGTGGGGGTGGGGTGGGATGGAGGGAGATTTGGGACATTGGTGGTGGGGTGTTCTTTACATGACTGAAACCTAATCACATTCATATTTGTAATCAAGATGTTTAAATAAAGAAAAATATAAAAATATATCCAGTATCTATTCATGAAAAAATTGTTAACAAGATGGGAAATGAAGAAATTTTTCTTAATATAGTCAAAGTTATTTACCACACAGCCCATAGCAAACATTATTCTCAAGGGGTTAAAACAAAAAGTCTTTTTTCTAAGATCTGGCACAAGACAAGGTAACCAAATCTCACCATTTCTATTTAATATTGTATAGAAGTACTTTACAAAGCAATTAGGAAAGAAAAATATATCAAGGACATCCAGAGAGAAAAGGAAAAAGTCTAGCTCTCACTATTTGTGGATAGTAGAGTATACTTAGAAAACCCTAAAAAGTCTACAGAAAGCTTCTAGAAACAATATATCTCTACAGTAAAGTGTCAGGCTACAAAATTAACACACAAAACCATGGTTATTCTATATACAAATAATAAAAAAGAAACATTAAAAATATCGTTCATTCATACTAGTTCTTCAGAAAATCAATTACCTCACAGTCAGCTAAAAAAGAAGTGAAAGTAAACTATCCAATACTACTTCAAAAATAAGAGATGACATGTGCAAATGAAACACACCCCCTCCTCTGGATTGGGATGATTAACATCATTAATATGGTAATAATCTCCAAAGATGCACATGCTGGAATTTAATAGACCTTTATATTATAAGTTTATAAGTTTATATTATAAGTTTATATAAGTATTTGTGATTTATCTCTTTAAGAGGTTGATATAATATATTTAGTTCCAATGCCAGACAATTTTGAGATGAACCACAGAATTACCTATTCTTTCTGGTGATTCAGTATTTAAAAATACTTGCTAAGGCATTTAATGTCTAAGTCCTCACAAAGGATCGTTTAAAATACTATTTTTAGGGGTCCGGGAGATAGCATGGAGGTAAGGCGTTTGCCTTTCATGCAAAAAGGTCATCGGTTCGAATCCTGGTGCCCCATATGGCCCCCCGTGCCTGCCAGGAGCAATTTCTGAGCATGGAGCCAGGAGTAATTCCTGAGCACTGCCGGGTGTGACCCCAAACCCCCCCCAAAAAAAATAAAAAAAATAAAATACTATTTTTATACCCATCACATAAGGGGATAATTTCCAAAATATACAAGGTACTAACAGAACTCAACAAGAAAAAAAGACATCTAACCCCATCAAAAATGGGGAGAAGAAATAAAAAGACACTGCCTCAAAGAAGAAATACAAATGGCCAATAGATGCTGCGGACATGTTAGCATCCCTAAGCAAAACCTTAGTGGGTCAGATAAATTTCCACTGGGTATAGGCGAGAAAACACAAAGTGGACGAATATGAAATATAAAAATGAAACCATACGAAATGCATGGGCACCCTCGTCGAAGGGAGGAGTGACAAATTTATTTTTCCAGCAGATGACATTTTATAGGCACGGGCTTAGGAATACAGGGTGTTATCAGTGAAGACAAAGAGTAGGAGAGCAGTACAATGGGAAGCAGATCTAGAATTTGCATATCAAAATGACTTTCCTATAGGTGGGAAAGAACTCTGCTGGATATAGGAGGTGGAGATGTTTTATCTACAATGTTTTTGGGTAAACAGAAAAAACTGGTTTATCAAGAAACTAGAAGGAGGGAGACAAAAATATTTATAATGTTTTATCTGGTAGCCAGAAAATAGATTTTATGGGAGGATGGAGATAATTGTTATCATCAAAATTTAGACTACAAAAAAACAAGTTGCTGGCGCCAGGTTGTAGGAATCACAAAGTGCTAGTCAGTGGGGAACTTTTGGCATTTTTTGGTACTGC
>PVKC010007803.1:0-29014 GCA_004027635.1 Crocidura indochinensis | reverse complement strand
TGCATTAAAGGTACCAGAGAATATGTCTGATTTGAGGTACATGGTTAAAGCACAAACACTTCCTTCTTTCTTCCCTCCCTCCCTCCCTTCCTACCTTTGAGGGTTATTCCTGGTTCTGTGTTCTGGTGTTACTCCTGCCAGTGATCTGAGAACTGAACCCTAGGTGACCCTTGAAAGGTTTGATGTTCTATATTTCCAGCCTCTTGATATATTGCTTTAAAGAGACACCAGTTGCCCTAGATTAGGTGACTCTTAATTGTGTAGGGACAAAACATTATCCCTTGGACCAGTATATTGTCTATATACCAATTTTTGTAATAATAAATGAAATAAACATTTATAACATTACTGTGTGTCGCATATATATTAGGGAAAATCATGCAAGATATAATATTTTGGTTGTCCTGATATCTGAGAAAATAGAGAACTTAAACAGAGATAAGCAAGTATAATGCAACGAGGAAGTATTCAAGGCAGGACATAATACATTGCCAAATGTTGTAATAAAACAATCTCTGAATTGAGAAGTGGAGAGATTTCTGGAGATTGGAAAGAGATGTGAGAGTAGAATTTGATCTACTTCCGAAAGAAAAGTGGAATTCTTTTTTTATTAAATCACCGGCCATGAGATACAGAGGTAAAAGTTAATAGTTTAGTAGCACTTAATGTTTTTTTGTTTGTTTGTTTGTTTTTTTGTTTTTTGGTTTTTGGTTTTTGGGCCACACCCAGTGACGCTCAGGGGTTACTCCTGCCTATGTGCTCAGAAGTTGCTCCTGGCTTGGCTTGGGAGACCATATGGGAAATCGGGGGATCGAACTGTGGTTCTTCCTAGGCTAGCGCAGGCAAGGCAGGCACCTTACCTCCAGCGCAACCGCCCGGCCCATAGCACTTAATGTTTTAACATTTAACTTTACCAGTGCTTTTTCCCTAACAGTAGTCCTCTAGTTTCCCTCTCATTTCTTGCACCTCTCAAGCCTGCTTCTATGGCAAAAAATATACTCTCTTTCCTATCCCCACTTTTCAGAAGTGTCCTTTGGAAGAACAACTTAAAGGATTGCATACACTGTCAAGACGATACTTTCCTCCAGAGACCAGAATAAATAATCTCAAAGTATCATAGAACATTAGATAATCAAATAGTAATCTAACTTCTCATTATCCTAATATTCCAAATGTTATGCATATCATAGAACGTGGATTTAGTTTTCTCTATCAATGATAAGTTTTTATTTTCTCCTTGAAATTTCAAGATGAGTTTCATTGCTTTTTCCTTCTTCAGAAACCTTTCATATTTTTCCCAAAGCATGCTTTGCTTACATAGATAATTCTAGTCTCGTCAATTATTAGCATACAATATTAGAGTTGAGGAAAGCACATTTCTGCAACTTCTTAGCAAGGAGGCTAAACCAATTTCCTTCCAAAGTTCTTAGGAAATGACCTAAATTTCCTCAAGACCATTGAACCCAGTTACTCTGATGGTATGCAAATGTAAAAATTTGGAGCCTGAAAAATTAACTAATTTAGAATTTTAGTTCAACATTCTCTTTTCATTGAATCTGAGAAATCTAAGAATCTGAGATGCAACAAGTGAAATATTCTTCCATGCCATCATCTGCTTTCTTAGTCAACTCTCCATCCTCACTCATATGGTAAATTCATTGATCAAATATGAGCACATCCTGCTAGATTTGAAACTGGAAAAGCACTTGGGTTTTGTGGAAGTAACCAGAGAATGTTGGTTCACTGGAGTTTTACTTTGACTTATTTGTTTGTGCAAAGATTTGAGAAGGCCCCTTTATCTTGATAAAACTCCTAGAAGTCATTTTTGCAACCCCAAAAATACTGACTTTATTAATTTTGGGGATTGGGGAGTTTTGGAGTGTTCATGTAGTTTGGGGGATAAAATTCAGGGCTGTTGAGTATGAAAAATATATTTTGCCCCTTTGAGCCATTTTCCCAGTCCTCTATGATTTTTTTTTTAATTTTGTAAGTGTTTTACCTCTTGATAGCTAGGTCTAACTACATTGATTTTCTTATATAGACCCAGTATTTTAGATACTTTTTTACATGGAAAAAATTGGTATTCACCTATATTTAGTTCTGGCAATCTGCCAAGTTTTATTTGTCTTCTCTTTTTCTCTCAACTGATATGAGAAAGTCTAGGGGAAAATTCATATGATGTATCCTCTCCATTCCACCCAAAGGAATCCAGAACCACTGAAAATTACTGTATTAACCAATAGCATCTGGGGATGTGTCGCCTCTTTCTATATGTGTATGTCCCAAAGAAGGTGCACTTGCTTTTGGAAGAGCAAACTGGTTTAAGATGCCTCTGCCAGATTTTTAAAAGTGAGTTGTTAAGAATTGCTTTTCCTGGAGTACTTTTCCTGGCAAACATCAAATATGACAAGTAGTGGTATATTTGGAGTTGAAACGTATTAGGGTATTTTTAGTGCACTGCCATCACAGAAAAATAAAAATAAAATTTTTCTTTGTTATTTAGGGGAAGCAAATCATATATAAGGAAGTTTAATCTGTGAACATGTTCGCCTTGAGTTTTAGGGAGAGGGTTTCTATGAATGCCCTAATGGTATCGTAACTTTTTGGCAGGGTTGAGGTACACGCAGTGGTGCTCAGGGTATATTCCAATCTCTGTGCTCAGAGATCACATCTAAGTGGACCTTGAGGGGATTGAATCCAGGTGAGCTGCATGCAAGGCAACCAATCACCTCATCCAATACACTATTCTGAAAATTGGACCATCAAAGATTCATTTGCAAAATAACAAAGAAAAGTTATATAGGTGAGGACTTACTGCACAGGTTGTAGAACTGATTTTAAGGGCTTATCTTCAAACAATGATCAACTTGAATACAATAAATATATCCAGATATATCTATGATTTTGTATGTCAATTATACCTAAATAAAGGAATTTAAGATATTTTGTTTGTAAGTCAAGAACTTTAACAATAATTCTTTTCTTTTTGTGTGTGTGACACCATCTGTGCTCAGGATTTGCTCCTGGTTCTGTGCTCTAAGGTCACTTTTTGGGGCACTCTGGGGATCATATGAGGTGCTAGGATTGAACCCATTTTACTTGAATGCAAGACAATCACCCCACCATCTGTACTATCTCTCTGGCCCCAACAGTTAGTTTGTCTATATCTAAATACTTTTGTACCATCTGTGAAGCAAGTTATATAAATAAAAACCAGTATGAGTTTTTAATTAAAATTTTTTATTTGGGGATTCATTTCACCTCTAAAAATACCTAAACACTTTAATGTTATTTAAAAAAATTTTTTGAGTATTAAAGCCTGTAACATATTTTAGTTCTTGATTCATGTTTTGGAGGGATCAGTGGTCCAGGATTGCACCTGGTGATACTCAAAGGACCATAAGGAGCCAAGTATAAGACTGACTCAGCACTGCTACAAGCAAAGACTATTCTAACACCATCTTTCAGACCTGTAATTTTGATTTAAAATCTTGGTTAAAAAGAAACTTGGTTTGCCAAAATAGGATATGGGAACATAAATGTTGGTGAATAAATCAGAATATAATATGGGGGCGGGAGAGATAGCAAGGAGGTAAGGCGTTTTCTTGCATGCTGAAGGACGGTGGTTCGAATCCTGGCATCCCATATGGTCCCCTGAGCCTGCCAGGAGTGATTTCTGAGTGTGGAGACAGGAGTAACCCCTTAGCACTGCCGGATGTGACCCAAAAATAAAAAAATAAAAAATATATAATATTCTTTATTTTGAAGACCAGCAAATAATAATTTTGGTGAGGAGGCTAGTTTGGACGTAGAGAAGAGAGGGACAGACAGATAAACTGTATTGTAAACAATATACTACTTTTTGTATTGTGATTTGTTAAGACATCATGTGAAAATTTTTTATGCTTTAGCAAAGATCCTTATATCAAGTTTAATTATTTCTTAAAATGAAGCTCCCCTTTTATGGATGGTGATCTATTAAAAACCAGAAATGTTGGTTGCAGGTCACTTGTGATGTTGATGATGATTGAACCAGGGCAAACTCTCCTGGCTCTAATGTGAATTAGAATCTTGGTAATGTCTTTCATAATTTATTAGTTTTCAAAATGGAGTATTCTGCTTATGAAGCTTCGGAGAAACAAGGGCAATAAAATTTGCAATTAATTAAAATCTTTAGAACAACCAGCAACAGCATTAATAAAACATTACCCTCAAATGCATATCAGAACTGCAGCCTATTTTCTCACCTCAGTGGATAAAACTAGGATAAAAGAGTCTTTCATCATAATCAATAAACAGAATTTATTGGACTTGTGCTGGTGGCTTTTCAAAGAAGCAGGCTTAGAGCCAATATCCCATTTCTCCCTACATTAAACATCTGGGTACTTTCAGCTTCAATAATAATAATAACCCAACTTTATTCAACACTTATTTGTATGATCTTAGTTAGTCTTTACAAGAACACTCTGGTATACATGTTAGAATTTTAGAAATTTGGGAGAAATACCAATATTCCCAAAAGTTACTGACATGCTTCTCCATGTAATCCTTGAACCACCAACTACCTGCAGCAGTTAGTAAAAGGTAAAATTGTGATTTCACTTCAGACTTAAGCTTCAAATTCAAGGTTAGAAGACCAGCAGTCTTAATAAGGGCTCTATAGCTATGCATATTTGAACTTGAGAACAAACAACACTAGGACTTAATTTGATGAATGTAGTTAAGAGCAAAATATGAGCACATATTAAGATATATTTTAATATATATATTTTTGTTTGTTTTTGGGCCACACCCGGTGATGCTCAGGGGTTACTCCTGGCTATGCGCTCAGAAATCACTCCTGGCTTGGGGATCCTATGGGGCTCCAGGGATTGAACCCAGGTCCATCCTGGGTTAGTCGAGTGCAAGGCAAATGCTGCTGTGCTATCACTTCGGCCCTGAAATCTTAATATATTTTGAAAAGAACTCTTTATGTTTGGAGTAAGATGTCTATGAATTAGACATCTTAGCTGACACTGCATCTTTGAATGTTTAAATTTCTGTGTAACTTATAGATAGGAATCAAAAATCCTGTATAAGTGGACCCAAATAATTCAGGGTTAACTCCACATTGGATTTTTCTTTTTATGGGAAACATGTCTAAGCTATCCTTCACAGCAAGGAACTGCCCATTATTTTTGACTTTTTATGACTAGTTATTTTATTTTGTTCCCCGTCCTTAATTTTTAATGTGGGAAAGGTAGTTTCCCATCATGGAGGAGGTATTTTTATGAATATTGGTTGTGGGTGTCCTACAATTCAATTCTGATACTGTATACTAAAGATAGCATACATTCCACTGGTACCTCGACATGTGCACCAGTCTGGAAGCTTGCCAAATCCTATCCTTTTGGATGTTTATGGAGGCTTCATTGTTTAGGAATAATTATATGCAAATTACTGACTATTGGAAACTAATTCAATCTCTCCTCTCTCCAGAGCTATGGATATGAAACTGAAAAATCCAACCCTTTGTTCAAGGTTGATTTGTCTGGCTGCTAGGCCCATCATAAGGACCATAAATATATATATATATATATTATATATATAATATATATATATATACTTTTTATATGTCACAATGTCACAGTTTTTCTTTTCTTCTACTTCAGACTCTCATTCCAGGTTAAATGCTCTTCGTCATAAATGTGCAACGAAAGAATTTTAATGGGGACATTCTTTCAAAATCTTTGGAAAACCACCTAGCTCTGGTCTGTTTCTCTTTAAACTATTACCTCCTTTTAGAAAGCTTCTGTGAAATTGAGAACTGACCAGTTCCAATTATGTCTGTTTGAAAGCCCCTGGAATCACTTATGGAATGTTTCCCCTCCATATACTTTCATGGCACTGTAAAGTTAGTTATAGAACAAGTACATAGATGCTAAACTAGTTCCTTTTGTTGTATTGATAAAATTACATTGTTCTCTTCTGTAAAATTATTAGTATCGGGCAACTAAGCCACTGATAAGTCAAGTACTTAATGAAACTTCAACCAGTCCTAATTACTTGATCTGAACAAAATGATGTGACTTCACTGCATTGTGGATTTTTCAAGTATAAAAGAGAGATGATTTTATCTTACCTATTAGATTTGCTCTTTGAACATATTTGTATGCTGTAAAAATGAGAAATATTACTTTAGCATGCCCCTAAAGACTGGCTTTGAGTTTGGGTGTTCTGAAGCCATTGGAAGTGAATGTGTGTCATTCTCCCTTTGCTGGTGATCAGACTTATCAATGAGTAGCTCTCTACCCAGGGGAGCAACAATGTGTGTGTTGTAAGGTAAGTAGGCAGTGGATTCACTGTTGTACATATCAACTGAACCTCTTTCTACTCTTATGGTAAAGTTATTGTGAAGAGGGTAGAGTTGGTTTCAAAGTATCAGAAACAAGTGACATATCAGTGGAATTTCAGGTATCAGTTTGGTACTCATCAGGACAAGGTCTGGAAAAGCAGAGGGTGAAGATTTATGGCCCAATGGGAATAGGCAGCAATGACTCTTCACGTAATGGTAGAAGATTCACAATGTGTAACTTCATATTTACCTTCAAATCACAAGAACAATTGATTAAAAAAGGTTTTGATCTACAAGAAGACTATAATATAGGAAGCTAGTCAGATCAGCATAGGCTAAAGGTAAGTTTCAGAAAGCAACAGGGGTCTGGGTCTGAATTTGTACTGAGTAGATTTAGGGTGTCATAAATACATGCACATTTAGGAACAAGGAAAAATCCATACTTATGTAAGTGTATGATGTGGTTACTATTCATAAGATCATTAAGAAACATATAGTGAACTTTTATAATTAGATGTTATATGTATAAACAATGATGCAGTACCATCACTGGGAACATGTTATTTTGTTTAGTAATTAAGAAAATGTCCAATCATTTCTATTTTAGTGTCACCACTGACCAGCTCTTTTTAGTCAAGTCTTTATTGTCCTTAAGTACAGAGGTGGGTTTTTTTTCAAACAGTGTCATGATCAGGCTATTACATTTAGCAATCAACAACATGGTTGCAAAAAAATCTACTTGAAACCCTTTGTTGGAATGCAAGAACAGAGGTTCTTAAGAGGTTACATCCATCCTGATCCAGTCACAGCCAAAAGAATGTCTTCTAGGGAGGGATTTTCCATAGTGCAAGCTTCAAGCCTTTGATTGGTTCATTTTGCATCCTTAATCTTAGACAGTCAACTCTGTATTCAGGAGAAGGGGGGGAGACATGTAAAGATTTGGTGTATAGATGTATAGATTTGATTATTTGATTATCTCCTAAGCTTAATTCCAGAATGGCAAGAACCTACAGGGGCCTGCATAGAAAAGTGACACCCACATAGCAGGAATTCCAGACTCACCAGATGATACATGCAGATGACTAAAAGTTTATGAATGGGCAGATCACTAAAAAGTAAAAACTCCTTTGTATGTGCACCACGAGCGTGCGCGCGCATAAACTCCTTTGTGTGTGTGTGTATGTGTGTGTGTGTAAGAGAGAGAGGGAGAGGGAGAGGGAGAGGGAGAGAGAGAGAGAGAGAGAGAGAGAGAGAGAGAGAGAGAGAGAGAGACTTGGTTTTCCAGATCAGTGCTCTGTGGGATTGTGAATCTAGGATTATCTGGTCATCTGAAGTTTATTTTATTTTGGTGGGTACCTACCATATGATTCCCAGGAGAATCAGGGACTTCTCCTGCAAGTTTTGACTAACTAGGTCAGTGATTCAATGTGACCTCCTTAGAATTCAGTGATATTTGGACTCTTTATCCTGTTGTTGCTTGGTGTTGTTTTATTTGCTAGGCAGATATTTTCTGATTCATGATCAGACATAATGTAGAATTCCAGACCGACATCTTCAGAGACTTCAATGCTGTATAAATTAAAAACAAAAAGACTTTGTGGCCTAAGAAACACATCTGTGGGCCAGATTTGACTGTAAACTGTCAGCTGGTGGCCTTTGCAGTGCTGCTCTATAAACATGACCTTTTATTACTGGAGGTCCTGGAATTTAGAACACTCTCCCTGGAGCCTTTATAGTGGGGCCCTTCTAGGAAGTCATTCTTCTTTGCCTTGCTTCCCCCACATTCTCTCCCCAGCATATCCTGAACTTGTTTTGATACAAGCTCCAGGGGTTTTAGAATGATGGCACATAATTTGAAGAGATTCTGAATCCAGGTGTGCTATAGGCTGGAAAAATTGTTCCTTGGAGGGAAGATGTCAGAGATGGAAATTCATCTTGGAGGACATAATTTCCTCCTAAATTGTGGCCAATACAAGCTACAGCTGAACAGGTCCAGAGCCCTGGACCTCTGAGATTAGAGGAGCCACAGGAAGGATATGGTCTGTTGCCTAATTTGGGGATATGTATATGTATATGTATATATGTATATGTATATGTATATGTATATGTATATGTATATGTATATGTATATATGTATTGTTCCTAGGAATTGCTTTTCATGGTTTTTAAATTTTTATTTTGCAGAAAAAAGAATTTGATGTGGACACCCTCAGTAAACCAGAGCTTCGTATGCTCCTGAGTGTGATGGAAGGGGAGCTGGAGGCCAGAGACCTTGTCATTGAGGCCTTGAGGGTAAGGAACAGAGTGGGCTGAGTCCCATCGCTGGATTGTTTCCCATCTTTAGCACCAAAAGCAGAATTTTATTTCCTTAATGTTTGGATTCATAGATATTTACTACGTCTTATCAAGCTGATCTCAGTGGTAGAGCACAAATTTTGTGTGAAAATATCATGGTTTGATCCCTGGCACCACAGAAAATTAAATATATACATTGCATCAAGTTCATATATACCCCTTGCCTCAAGTACTGCTCTGTAACATTTATTAGCACCTCCCTAAATGGGAAGTTAGTTACTGAAAAGATAGGGATTGAAAATGAAACTGTGTAATAAGAAAAAATTGAAAATTAAGGGGCCCGGGAGATAGCATGGAGGTAAGGCGTTTGCCTTTCATGCAAATGGTCATCGGTTCGAATCCTGGTGCCCCATATGGTCCCCCGTGCCTGCCAGGAGCAATTTCTGAGCATGGAGCCAGGAATAACCCCTGAGCACTGCCGGGTGTGACCCAAAAACCAAAAAAAAAAAAAAAAAAAAAAGAAAATTAAACTTTTGAATCTGAAATTAATTTATGTTTCAAAATTTATATAGGCTAAAACAAATTTTCAAAACTTTAGTAATGGGGCATCTAACCTATATGTAAGGGCAGTGAGGAAAAATTAAGACATTCATTTATATAAGATATTGGTAGTAATAGAACTTTTTATTCCTACATAACTGAGAACTTATTATTTTGGGAACACATAAAAGTTATAGAAAATATTTATATAGAGTCATAAATACTTTCATATAATTTTATTTTTATCTTATAGTAATTTAGAGTAGAATTTTTGAGTTGGTGTCAGTCTTATTTTTTGTTTATGTGCCAAACTTTAGGTTATTTTCTCTTCTTTAATTTCTATGTACAGTCTTAAATATTTAACAAATAACCTGGCTCTTTTCAGGAGTGTTTTTATATTTATTATAAAGTAAGTATAGAGGTATGCTTTTGTTTAGCAGGAAGATGTTTTTCTTATTTTTTTTTAAATGTTGTCAAAGTTTTTAACATGAAAATCTGTGTGAAGGGCCCGGGAGATAGCATGGAGGTAAGGCATTTGCCTTTTATGCAAAAAGTTCATAGGTTTGAATCCCAGTGTCCCATATGGTCACCTGTGCCTGCCAGGAGCAATTTCTGAGCATGGAGTCAGGAGTAACCCCTGAGCACTGCCGGGTGTGACCCAAAAACCAAAAAAAAAAAAAGAAAATCTGTGCGAAGGGGAGGAGATCACCCCTGGTGGGAAAATGGTATAGGGGCAGGCAGAAAAAATACTAGTAGATGGTCAAATGTCATGTAGAAGACCCAGGCTGAGAGTTTAGTTTGTGTAGAAAGGAGAAAGTTCAAAGTATCAGAACATATTCAGAAATTGGAGACTGAAAATTGAGATCATGATTAGTCTTTACTCTGTTGACAGCAAACAATTACCTTGGAAAAAAATGGAAATATAGTTTTATCAACTAGAATCCAATATTGAGTTGTAGGTATTTTTTGTTTTTTTTATTTGTTCGTTTATTTGACTAGGCAGATATTCTCCTGATTCATGAGCGTAGTTCTTTCTGTTCCACATTTGGAATATTTGCATTTATTGTCAGTGTACATTTTCTTGATGAACTTTCTGACAGAAACACTAAGGAAGTTCATTAGCTTGTGTGATATTCAGCTCATGCAGAGGACAAGAGCATCATCTCCTAAGAGAGCAGCTGTATGATTTCTTTATATCAGATGTCTCACAAGAGCTCCAATTCTACCTTAGGTGTTTTTCTGTCCTTAAGTTGCCTGTGAAAAGCATTAGAGCAGAGTCAGTTCCTACTGCTCACCCATGTATAGGCTTTTAGTGTTTTAATAAAAAGCACCACTTTAGTAACCACACTTATTTCTTTTTAACTTAATTGCAGCACTTCAGACACAGAAATAAGGGTGAAGGCTTACTAATGATAAGGGCTTGCTAACCTGGAATTTTTCCAGAGAATCAGTGATATAGGACTTATTAGGAGCTTCACATGATTGTCTAAGTCAGTTATTTGCACTCTAAAACCAGATCTGGTATTTTCTTTTCATAACTTTTTTATTATGATTTTACTATTGAACAGTGAAATTAATGGATAATTGCATGTTAGAAATTACTAATAACCAATTAAGTTAGAAATAATCAATACTGGGGGATGGAGAGATAATAAAATGGGAAGGTTGTTTACCTTGTAAGTTGCCAATCCAGGATCAATTCCTGGCACCCTGTATGGTTCCCTGAGTCTTCCAGGAACAATCTCTGAGGACAGAGCCAGGACTAAGCCCTGTACACTGCTGGTTATGACAAAAAAAAATAAAAGAGAGAGAAATAAGAAATACACTGCTTTAATTGTGCTTTATCATTTCTATGCATTTCAATATCTAGGTGCTCAGGAATGATAAAATGGAGGATATCTTTCCTGTACCTATCTACCTGTACCTATCCTTTGTCCATGAATGCAAATGCCTTAAAGGCATGCTTATGTCCTTTGTCATGTTGTTGACTCAGATACAAGGAGATTGGCTTGAGATGAGGCGATTTCTTTGAAATAGATCATTTTTGATGCTTTGACTGATTCCCCAAATGCACTTCTATAGCACTACCCCAGTGAAGAATTCATGGCTTGAGACTAATTTTTCTTTGTTAATAGGTTAAAAAGAAACTAGATAGAGAGATGATAGATAGATAGATATATAGATAGATAGAAGGATAGGTAAGTAGGTAGATTATAGATAAATAGATGATAGATAGATAGATAGATAGATAGATAGATAGATAGATAGATGATAGATAGATAGATAAGAGAAGCCCAAAGAGGTTGTGACTTATTTCAATTCCTAAAGGTGGTATTTGGAACTTTATAAAGTGTTGTACCATTTTTACGAATTGAGTGTTGAGACCGATTTATTTATGTGACTGTTTTAAGAGCATAGAATTATGTTCCTTGTATATTTCTGTCATAGCTGTCACAGACTCAGTGTGGTGATTTACTAACTGATTAGTCCTTTGGGGCATTCATGGGCTCTAGTGAAGCCAGTGAAATATTTCAGTTGTATCACTTGGTTGCCTTTCCTTTCTTAGTAGAATAGAGTGCAATGACCAACTGATGTGAGGGAATATAAACATCTGTCTTATATTATACCTAGGTTAAAAATCAAAATCTACTTGATCAATAATCAATGTGGTGCTATTCAATTCAAATAGAAATTTATTTGAAAAATAAAGTAAGATGTAATAATAGCTTTCTGAATATAGAAAATATTTTAAAATGTAATATTTGATCATTAAATTTTAAAAAACTATTATACTATGATTTTTAATGTATGTAATTTACATTTTTCAGGTAATTGATACTTTGTTAAAAAATTAAGAGTGATTCTGCTGTAGGTTTTCAAAATATTTGGAATTTTAGAAACATATTAATATATATATTTCAGATATCTTTATTTTACTTGCTGACTTTCTATTTTACTTTGTTTCTGAATTGTGAAATCAATTGTGTAATGATAATTGTTTAGCTTGTGGAGTCTTTTTTTTTCTCCTACTAATAGTCTATTTGTATTTTAGTCTAAGGGAAATAAGACAAAAGATGAAAATGTCGCGATTGTAAAATTTTAAAAGTCAACTGATGTTTAGCCTACATTTATGCAATTTAGCCTGCTATGTTTTATATTTATCATTAAAATCATGCATCGTTTGGACATTTAGCTGCATAATTCTTCTATTCTTGTTCATTTTTTAGATAAATGAGACTATCAGTATAGTGTAGACATATCAATTTTTCTTCTAACCACTAAGCACTTGTAGAGTGGCTGTATCTGGTCTTGATTTTCATTTACATTGAAACTTGCATTAGTCAGTTTACCCTTTCTTCAGATAGGTTTATATATATTATGCATTTATATCTTAGGGAATATCTCTAAAAATTTCCCTTACAGAAGAGGATAAAAAGAAGACCCATAGTAGAGTAGATTTAATATGTTTGTTTCTACATACCATTCTTGGGGGCAATGACCTTTGATGGAGAGGCAATGTATAGCCAAGCAGTCTGGCAATATAGAACTCACATGTGTTTTAGTATTATTTATCCTTTAGGAATTAGTCTTATTTGATTGAAATAGGATCATTGTTGCATCATCCCAACCTGTAGTCTGTGGGTAAGAGAACAGGAAGGTTAATAAGCTTGTAAGCAATGTACATGCATGCATTGTTTGGAACTTTGGCCAACATATGCAACTGCACAGGAGGATGGGAAAATGGCTCTGGTCACCAACATTCTAGTCCATGGTAGGAATGGAGACTAATGCTGCCTATTTTTCTGGTTTAATGTAAAGTATAAAATTAGTTGGAGTGTGGCTTGAGAAGTTGGCTCCTTCCCTTTTTACTTCTTTCCATAAATGTTTGTTGAATATCTTTTAGGTGCCAGGCAAAAATAAAAACTTCAAGCATGTATATGTATGAAAGTATTATGCCCTAATTGTCTCCATTTACAAAATCATAGCTTCACATTATCTGTTTCAGTGAATTGTTCAGAATAGTTTCATTTATTCTCAAGATTTACTTTTCTCTTAGACACTTACTGAATTTGTTCTGATACTGCACAAATGCTCTTCCTTTTTGAAAGCCTGACCCCTTGGTTTCAAAGACAATTTAAAACATGCCTTTAATGGTTTTGCTTAAAAGCATGTTTCTCAACATCAGTTCTAATGATACTTGAAATTGGGTATCTGTGGTTATCTTGTGCATTGTTGGGGTGCTCCACAGCATGCCTGGCTTCTGTCTAAGCTCACACTGGCAGAATTCCTCACTGGTAACACTAGTAACATGAATACCTCATGGGAAAGCCCAAATTGTCCACACTTGAAAAACTTTGCTGCCAAGCTATACTCGTCAATGAAAGGCCATTTTAAAACTATATTTCCTAAAATAAATGAGATGACATTAATCATGCATATCCATTTCCCCATGGTATGACTTTTTTTTATGAAGTATATGCCCTCAAAGCTAAAATTTAATCTGAAAATGCCAGATTTAACTAGTTTCATGACTTTCAAAGTATGCTACTTAATATTGTATTATAATTTCCTAGGCAGTATGCTTTATTTTCCAAATTAAAACAAAAACCTTTATGATTATATGGCTTAGTCCCAGAGTTTGTCCATAGACCAAGGACAGTCTGTTTTAATAAAATAAAGACATTAAAAAGTGCTTTCTATCTTAGTTCTGTAAGCAGCTACTTGGTATGCAATAGATAGAACACTGAACATTTCTCTCATATAACTTCTCTATTGAATAATAAAACAGTAACATTTTTGGTTTCGGCTAAGTGAAACATGCATCATTTTGTATTTCAAAATTGTCTTATGATTGTTGGCAGTTTATAGGACAAAAATATACCTTTTTGTGATGTTCATTTTAATGAAAGATTTAATTTGCTGAGCAGAACTGATTTCATGAAAACATTAATTGTTTCCTTCTCTGTCTGGTGAGATAATGCCTTTGTTTCCTGTGTGGAGAAAGAAAGAAAGAAGAGAGCTGACCAGATGTGTTGTTTCTGCAAGCAAATAGATTTTTACAAAATACAAATAGAAGATTATATTTTAAATAGTATTGTATGTTTTTTTGTAGGACAAACAAGAGAAATTTTATTTTCCCCGATGAATACTTACTTATCTGTAAAGGAAAAAAACAAAGAATGCCTTTTGAATATATCTGAAAATGAAGGTGATGATCAAATAAAAGTATAATTATAATTTCCAGCCTATTTAATAAGCAATTGAAGTCAGTTGAGTAATATTTTGTTACTTTTTAATAATTCTTCAGAGCATCTGTGAAAAAATTTTCCATTAATTTATATCAATTGGCCCTTACTGAGAACATTATACATTTGTCATCACAACTTCTATGAAATCTGGAGTATATTTTTATTCACTTTATTATTATTTCAGGGACTGTCAATTCAAGCAACCAATTTTTTTCCAGAATTTGTTCCTTGTGATCTGAAAATGGATGTTGTTTTTTTTTTTTTTTGAGGCATTGTAATAACAATTCAACCACCTCATGTAGCTTAGCTTCGAGTCACGCATTCTTATGAGAATTTCTTTTGCTGCTTTATCATAATTTGGCATTTTGATTGTATGGGGAAATAAAACTCTACAACAGCACTTTCAAAATCCTTCCTTTGTTTGTGATTGTTATTTTGGAAGGAAAAATTAGGAGGTTTTAGTTCCTGCTCTTTCAGTTTTGCGTCACATATTAATAATTTTTGAACAAATGATGCAAGAAAAAAAAGGCAATGGTACTTGAATAGGGCTAGGGTGGGAATGGGGATGTTTATTCTTAAGAGAATAGTGAACATGTAGTTTGATTTCTTTCTCATGGATCTTAGAATACAAGCACTGCAAATATGTCACCATTTTCAAGGGAAGAAATTTCAAAATCACTGGAGCTTCCAGGTAGGCAAAGCTTTGTAGGACTTTCATAGTGAAAGCAAAATCTTCTAAGGACTTGTCTCTGAAGTGTGACTATCTCAGATGCCTATAATTACTACCCTTCCAGAAGGCTTTGGGAATGAATGAGTTCCTCAAATATTTGTCTCTTAGCAGTGAGTACTATTTTTTTTTTAATACCCAGATGAGGGTCCAGAGAGATTGTACAAGGTATCATGGTGCATGTCTCGCACATAGCTGATTCTGGAGAAGGTCCTGAGCACTGCTGGGTGTTGCCTAAATGCTTAGCTATAATTCCCCACCCACCCCCCAAAAAATAGTACAGGGGCCTGGGAGATAGCATGGAGGTAAGGCATTTGCCTTTCATGCAAAAAGGTCAACGGTTCGAATCCCGGTGTCCCATATGGTCCCCCGTGCCTGCCAGGAGCAATTTCTGAGCATGGAGCCAGGAGTAACCCCTGAGCACTGCTGGGTGTGACCTAAAAACCAAAAAAAAAAAAAAAAAAGTACAAACAGTGCTGAAGATGAACCAGTGATGTTTTTTGGTTAACAATTTGGTTAATACCTAAATTAAGAAAAAGGTATCTTGCAGAAAAATTTCCAAAGGCAAAAGTCAACCGTTAGTTTTCTTTCTTTAAATCTAACTCAGCTCAGATCAGTTTAAATTTGTTTTGTTTTTATGTTTGTAGCCATATCAGACAGTACTCTAGGTCTATTCCTGGCTCTGTACTCAAGGATTACATATAGAGCAGGGTCTATATGTGCTTCCAAGTATCTAATCCAGGTCAGATGTGTGCAACACACTGAATTCTTTGCCCAAGCTTAATTTTTTTTTTTTTTTGTTTTTTGGGTCATACCCGGCAGTGCTCAGGGGTTACTCCTGGCTCCATGCTCAGAAATTGCTCCTGGCAGGCACGGGGGACCACATGGGGCACCGGGATTCGAACCGATGACCTTTTGCATGAAAGGTAACCGCCTTACCTCCATGCTATTTCCCGGGCCCCCAAGCTTAATTTTTTAATTAAGTACATTTTATTTTAAAAGTCTCCTTAGTCTGCTGTAGCTTTCTGTTATAGAATCAAATTCTTTTAAACTTTTTCACAGAGGGATAGGTGAAATACAAGATTGCTTCACACCATGCTAAAAGTACCCTGGCGTGAATATAAAATACATTTCAATGGGATCTGAATTTGTTCTGCTCTAATACACCCATGTTGTCCTATTTTAAGTGAACCATTGCAGGGTTTATATTCACATAATTACCCCTTACAAAAATAAAATGCTGGAGCTGACAATTTCTCAAACAAGTTCTAAGCCCTTCTCATGAAATTTTTCCATGGAGAAAAGACCCTGCACAGAGCAGAATTGCATCTCTGATAGGTTTTAGTGGATAAAATATTTCAGATTGTAAGTAAACCCTGAGAAGATTCTTGACTTTCTTATAAGGCCCATCACATGTAATTTGCATATTCAAACCCATCAGATGTGAACTGAGTATACATTTTATTAGCAGGCTAAGATTTGCCAAATAGGAATCATACAAATGTTGATGTCTGGCTTTTGAAGGCTTTCATATCCCTAGGTAATGGGTGGTTGCTTTAATATAACATTCTTGTGGCCTTAAAGCAGAGTAATAGATGATGAGGATTAAATAAGATAATATGCTTCAGCAGGAGCCTATAATTTTGTATCCATTAGGTTCTTGAAAAAAATTTCCTTAGAATTAAAATCTCTCTTAGTATAAAGATTCCCTTCTGAACTTCCTCCTTGAGTAGTTTTGTTTGTTTTTGTTTGAGGCCACACTTAGCTGTGTTCAGGGTTTACTCCTAACTCTGTATTTAGGGATCATTCCTGGAAGCGGTGATGGAACCAATGTGGTGCTTGGGATTGAACCAGGGTCAGGTACTTGCAAAACAAGTGCCTGCCTGATGGGCTCACTGGTGTCTTCCTGAGGAGGTTTTTTTGTTTGTTTGCTTTTATTTTTTTAATTACTGAGTTACCATGATTACAGTACTGTCAATGATGTTTTCAAGTATACATAATTCCAGCACCACAACTATCACCAGTGTATCTTCCTCCCTGTCCTAAAATTCTCAGTGCCCCTCCCTCTTAGTACCTTTCTCCTACGACTCATTTCTACGGATCATTTCTTTTTCTGTGTTGGCTTTGACCCTTTGTTGCTACCTTGCTGTGTATCTTTATGCTCAAAATGTGAGAGGAGCCATTCTGTATTTGCCGTTCCTTCTGACTGACTGCACTCAGCATGCTATCCTTCAGTTACTTGCAAATTATAAAATTCTATCTTTTCTTTGATCTGCATACATGATTATGTATATATACCACAACTCTTTGATTCATTCATCCAAAGTCGGGAATTGAGTTGTTACCATATCTTGGCTATTGTACTAAGTGCCATGATTGATATAGATATGCACATATCCCTTTGAATTGATGTTTTTATGCTTTGGAGTTAGATAGGAAGTAGTGTTACTGTATCATATAGGGATTCTGTCCTGGTTTTCTTTTTTCTTTTTGACATGTAAGGATATTTTATTTATTTATTTATTTGAATTAAATTTATTTTAGGTATTGTGGTTTACAGAGTTATTTAACTACAGTTATTTCTGGCCTTTAGTACACCAATAACAATCACCTCCACCTGTGTAACATTCACTACACTCTAGTCACCAGCTTCCCAACCTCCCCAAAGTCAGTCCATGGCAGCTTTGGATAATTTATTTAATTTTACTTGGTAAAAGTAAATGGTTATTGAGTAATTAGGAAAAACTTCATTAAGAGAATATTTGTGAAGATTGGCATATTTTGCAATGGGGTTGTTATGTCATTGTCTGAAAGTCGACTATGCTATATATGCTTATTGAGCATCTGTTTGTTCATTTTGTTGTTGAGCTTACATGATTTATATGAAAATTTCACATCTAATTTGCTTTATTCCTACTGGTTCTTATGAGGGTGTTGCACATTAAGTAGTCATACAATTCACAACTTTGAGGATCTGTGAAATGAGATGATGAGGCAACAGCAGCAGTTCATGTGTGTGCCTGCTGAGACTTCTGGAAATACAGAGACACAAAGGGAGGTGGCCCAGTCTAGCTTCAAACCATCCTTGGATATGTCAGCCACAAAACCAGCATACCTAGTGTTTTTGGCAGCTATAAATCTGCAGAAATTAGTGATGGGGTGGCAGCTGTAGGGTAGGTCTGTATGTGCAGCACCCACCCCTAAACTTTAGCATGATGGGGTACTTTTCCTGCCCTCTTCCCAAAGGGCCCCGGGCAAGGCCCATTATCTGTAAGGTCTATATGTTCATCAGTTTTGTGCTGCTGGTTGTCTCCTGTTGTTGTTGTTGTTGTTGTTGTTATTGTTGTTGTTTTAAGATGTCTCCCTTTTGCTTTTCATAGAGACTGAAGCAGATGACATTACAACTAGCAGTGGTTGAGGCTTTCTTTCTTAGGGACCATAATCTTACATGTTAAAAGACCACAAGATATTTAAATGTCAGTGATAGTTGAGTTTCAGTCATATAATGTTTCAATACTCAACTTTTCACTGGTGTTCACTTTCTGCCACCATTTTTCTCAGTTACCCTCCTATTCACCTCCAACCCCTTATGATCCCCCCCACATACACTCCCAGGCTTCATTTATTACAGACAGTCCTCCTCTCTCTTCCGCTTTTTGCTTTTATTTCCTTTTAGGCATTGTGGTTTCAAGGCTTTTTAATGTGTACTATTTTCATTGACATAAAATAATATCTTAATGCTGTTTTGATAAATAGTACATTGATACCAAAACCAGACAAAGACATTACTAAGCAAGAAAATTAGATGTAGACTAATACCCTTGATGAATACTAGTGCAAAGATCCTCAGAAAAATACTTGAAAACTGGATCTATATACTATGATCAAGTGAAATTCATTCTAGTATAATAAGGATAACTCAAATAACAAATCAATTGGTGTAATACACTATATTAAAATAAAGATAAAAATCATGATTATATCAATTGATGAAATAAGGCTTTTGACAAAATTTAATATCCCCTCCAAATTAGAGATAGGAGAAATATGTCTCAAGATAGGAAGGGCTATCTACAAGACTATGACAAATATATTCAGTGGTAAAAAACTGAAATATAAGACATAAGGAAAGGATGATCACTGTCATATTTAGTCATTATATTTACTCATTAAAGTTGTGGAAGACTTCACACATCAATCAGAAAAGAAAATGATATCAAGGAGATCAAAATTGAAAAACAAAATTCAATCTATCCTTATTTGCAGATGACATAATACACTAAATTGAAATTTTAAGGACTCCATCAAAAAGTTTCTAGTTATAGGGGCCAGAGCTGTAGCACAGTGGAAGGGCATTTGCCTTGCATGTGGCTTATCCAGGACAGACTTCACCTCCATCCTTGGCATCCCATATGGCCCTCCAAGCCAGGAATGATTTCTCAGCACATAGTCAGGAGTAACCCCTGGGTATCACGAGTTATGGCCCAAAAAACAAAAACAAAACTCAAAACAAAACAAAAAGTTTCTAGTTACAACCAATGGAGTAAGATATTAGGTTACAAAATTAATGCACAGAAATTTCTGGCATTTGTCTATACCAGTTGTCCTCAAACTATGGCCCGCGGGCCACATATTGTATTTGTTCCCGTTTTGTTTCTTCACATCAAAATAAGATGTATGCAGTGTGCATAGGAATTTGTTCGTAAAACATTTGAGGACCCCTGGTCTATACTAATAATTAATGAAGAAGAAGGGAATTTAGTTGGGGCCAGAGCTATAGTACAGAGGGTATAGTGCTTTTTTTGCATGCAGCCAACTCAGGCTCAATCTCCGTCATCTCATAAGGTCCACTGAGCTCTGCCAGGAGTTATCCCAGAGTGCAGTGCCAGAAGTAACCCATGAACATCACCAGGTGTTATCCAAAAGCAGGAATATATTATATCTTTTAAATAAAGGCCCAAATATTAGATACCTAAGAATCAACAAGGGAGGTAAAGTATATATGGTGAATACTATAAATCACGTATAAAATGAATAGAAAACGAGAAAGGGAAAGACATTTCCTGTTCATGAATTGGAAGAACCAATATTGTTAAAATGACAGTCCCACACAAACTGTTATGCAAATTCTACAAAATACCCATTAAATTACCATTGGTGGTTGAGGGTCTTTTTTTGGGGGGGGGCAGGGAGGCGATGCCACACCTGGCAGTTCTCAGGGGTAACCTGGTAATCCTGGCTTTGCAATCAAAGGTCACTCCTGGCAGGTCCAGGCGACAATATGAGTTCCTGGGAATCCAACCCAGGTCTGTCCTTGGTCCTCTGCGTGCAAGGCAAACGCTCTACCACTATGCTATTGATGTTTTTCATTGATGTTTTTCATTGATGTTTTTCAAAGATGTAGAGTAAACACTACTAAATATTGTGTTGGGCCATAAACATCTGAAATAGCTAATATACTCCTAAATATAAAATGAAAAAATAAATAAAATCAGAGGAATCTCATTTCCTATCTTTTAACTATACTACAAAGCTGTAATGATGACAATTACATGGCAAATAAATAAAGATTAACTTAGAAGATCAAGCAAACAGAATAGAGAGTATGAAGTTTGCCCCCAGAATTTTGGACAGTTAATTTATGATACATAAACTAAGTCTATGAAGAAAGCAAAAAATCTCTTCAAGTTGTGCTGGGAAAACTGCATAGCTACATGTAAAATAGTGAGATTAAAATCATATATTATACCCTTCACAAAAGTAAACTCAATCTGAATTAAAGATCTTGAGATTAAATTAGAACCCATAAAATACATTCAGATATGTCTTAAGTAAGTTATACACAGAAAGACAAGAAAACCAAAAATAAATAAATGGAACTACATCAAGTTAAAAAGCTTCTGCATAGCAAAATAAACTCAAATTAAAATAAAGAGGTCCTATAGACCCTGCCCAAAAATAGGAGGAGAAGATGATGTTCTTCTTCAAAGAACATACAGGTGGCCAACAGGCATCTGAAAAGTACTCATTCTTACTCTTTGAAGAGTTTTGAAATGAATATCTGGGTCATATTCCTGCTTCAATGGTTTCTCTTATTCCTCAGGGTAGATTTCACTTTATTTTCAACTCAAATGTTAAGAAACTTAACATAGTTCATAGTAATGCCATGCATATAGTGACCTACCACTGCCAGTGTCTGCTTCCTTCCACTAGTGACCCCGGTATCCACCATACCATCAAAGAAAACTCATTGTGAGCCAATTCTCAGGTTATGTTATTTATGTCCATTTGCTATTGCTTTGCTATGCTTTTTTATATCCCATAAATGAGCAAAATCAGTCTACATTATCTTTATCTTTCTATTTCACTCAACGTACTTTCCTTTAGGTCCATTTACCTATGGAGAATTGTATCATTTCATCTTTTCTTATAGCTGAACAGTATGGGATTGTGTGTATAGATCTCAATTTCTTGAACCAGTCTTCTGTTTTTGGACATTTGATTTGTTTCCAGAACTTGTCCAAATGGAAAGGAGGACTAATTTGCTCTATTAATTTATAGTTGCAGCAAGCCTAAGGCAAGTGGGAGAATAGGTGTAAAATGAAAATCAGATGGGTATTTTGGATGCTCAGAAACAAGCTAGAAAGAACTGGCATGATGAGATCATTTCTGTGGACTCATGTGCACTGTGTGGTTTCTTAGTGGTTGAATATTAGAGTGTCTTGGACACCTTTTAGGGACTACAGTGTTTCTTAAACCAGAACTGGACCCTTTTCCCCCAAAGAGGGCTTAGAATGTTAGAAAATTATTTTATTTTATTTTATTTTGGTTTTTGAGTCACACCCAGCAGCACTTAGGGGATACACTGGCTCCACACTCAGAAATCGCTCCTGGCAGGCTCTGGGGACCCGATGGGATGCCAGCATTTGAACCAATGACCTTCTGCATGAAAGGCAAACACCTTACCTCCATGCTGTGTCTCTGGCCCCTTAGTAAATTCTTGAAAACACTGGAATAGTATATCATATATTCATGATTTTAAAAAATTGGGGTAGTTGAATATACAGTTTGCAGCTGACCCAGGTTCAAGTATTGTATATGATTCCCAAACCACCAAGCTAGGATAGCCCCTGAGTACAACCAGGTATGCCCCCCCAAATAATCATAACGTTTTGGGTTTGTAGAAATATTTTGACAAAGCATTGACCTAGGGGCCGGCGTGATAGCGCAGTGTAGGGTATTTGCCTTGCACGTGACTGACCCAGGATGAACTGTGGGTTCTATCCCTGGCATCCCATATGGTCCCCCAAGCCAGGTGCGATTTCTGAGCGCATAGCCAGGAGTAACCCCTGAGCGTCACTGGGTGTGGCCCCAAAACAAAAACAAATTATTAACCTAAAAAATTTTTTTATGTTTTTTGGGCCACACCCCGTGACACTCAGGGGTTACTCCTGGCTATGTGCTCAGAAATCGCTCCTGTCATGGAGGACCATATGGAACAAGGGAGAATAGAACCGCGGTCTGTCCTAGGCTAGCGTGGGCAAGACAGACACCTTACCCTTTGTACCACCACTCTGTTCCTTGACCTAAATTTTTTATATGCAACAACTTTCCATCTCATTTCATCATATTGAGTTAATTTATTCTTAAGTTAAATCTTTGATTTTATATTATTTTAAATTTTGCATAAATAATTATTTAATGCAACCAACTATATTCACAACCTTCTAAATAAAAAAGGGAGATAAGTGGTTCAACTCCTTTAAATTAAGAATTGTTCTTTTTACAGCTTCCTTCTTCATGCTCACTTCTCACTCAGCATGTTTGTGGACTCTGGAGTTGGTAAACTGTATTGGATAAAAAGGGTAATTCTCTTTAGTTCATATTTCACAGGCATTTTCAGGTTTGCTGCTATTCTTTGCAGGCTAAAATTGGAGCAAGACAGGGAGATGAAATGGGACTTAACAATGATGTTTTTATTATGTGACAGGCATTTCATATGCATTATCTCTTGTCATCTCTGAAATTCCCTGAGGTCAGGGATAGTTCTTCATTTTAGGAATAAAATATAGAGTTAGAATAATGTCATTTTCTGTCTGACCCCTAAGGCTGACTCTCACCATATCTTTGCTTCAAAGGCAAGGTTAATGAAAGTAAGCATTTTCCTAGAGCTGGAGGTTATCATTCATATCTTTTTTATTTTTCTTTGAATTCTGTGAATTTCTGGAACATTTCCCAAACACCTGTAATCAGTTGTAAATATCATAAGCTTTACAGAAATTGAAGCTACACAATTTATTTATTTGATGGTCTTCTTTTCTTTAATCATCCATTTGCTGCTCCCTCTCCATTGATTGTAGATAATGATAAACAGAAAGAAACCCTTCATGACTTCAGAGATGCTACTGAATGGTAATAATGCTAATGTAGAAAAGCATCATTGATTTCTTAATGTTTTCTTCATTAATTCTTCACTTATTATTGTACCAAATACATAAAAGCTTGTCAATTATAGTAATAATGATATGGTCATTCAGTGAGAAGATGCTAGAACATTTTTAATTGCTTCACAAGTTTATTTTAAGGAAATGATGGAACTTTCTAAAATGGACAAGGTCACAGAAGCAAAAGAACTACTGTTGATCTCCTGGTCATATCACCACATTTCAGTCCTTAGAAATCTGTCTCATGTGTATATTTTAGAGTTTTATTTGATTTTTATAATCATGCTTTCTTATTTATAGCTTGAAGTTTGGTTTGGCTTTCTTGAGAAGCTTTTTACCTGATTTCTTTGAGTTTTATAATTTTTCATCTTTTTCTAATCTGCGAGGATTGAAGTGAATTTGTATTCCTGTATTATGTAGGTAGGATAGTACTAAATACACTAATAGTAACTATATTAGAATGCAGATATATTATTGGCCTGGATAGAAAGTTAAGATAAAAAGTTAATCATTCTCTCTATTCTATTGTCCTCTTTTTTCCATGTTCACCACCACTTTTCTTCTTGTCCATCCTAAAAATTTGTTTTATGTAATCTGTTTCTTTTTTGTCTACATACTACATGCATGAAAGAATTCAGGGTTTATTTTTCTTCAACTAAGTTGCCTGTATTTAATGTTCTCTGTGTTGTTCCTTGTTGTTGCATATGGCAAGATTTCATGATCTTTTTGACTGAGTGGTATTCTTTGTGTGTGTACCTTCCATTCAACCATCTATAAATGGGCGTTAAGGGTTTTCTTAGCTTTTGTTTATTGTGAACAATGCACCTTGGATTAGTGTTTTTGTATGTAGGTAGTAAATACTTAGAAGTGGAATAATTTGTTGCTAGTTTTGAGAGGTATCATACTGCTTTCATAATGTTGCACCAGTTTAAATCTTACTAACAATGTAAGAGGTATCCTTTTTTTCTATCCTTTCCCCAACATTTCTTGTTCTAAACTGTTGTGCAATAGCCATCCTCACAATTGTGAAGTGCATATCCTGGTTATATTTAATGTGCATTTTCTTAATAATAGATGAATGTCCTTGCATATATGCCTCTGTTTTATGTGTTTTTAAAAATATAGTTTGGACACACTAACCTCATGTTTTTATTTTATTTTAAAAAGCCTCATACAATCCCTTGGAGCCAAACCGGTGGTGCAAGTGGTAAGGCATCTGCCTTGCCTGCGCTAGCCTAGGATGGACCATGGTTTGAACCTCTGGCATCCTGTATGGTCCTCCAAGCTAGGAGCAAAGATTTCTGAGCGCATAGCCAGGGGTAACCCCTGAGCATCACAGGGTGTGCTTCCTCCCCCAAAAAGCCTAATACAATTCCTAAAATTAACTGAGAGTTGACAGTGATCTTTTATTTATGAGCCACTTACCATACATGGCTGTGAATAATTTTTTCTGAGATATTCCAAGATATTCCAAAAAGTGAATTGGGTTTTCTTCTGGAGTTTTGACAAAGTTAAGAGATCTCACCAATGTAACCATAAGCCTTTCATTATGTCTGCTTGTATTTATCAAAAGTTCATATGCTCTTATGATGACTCTTTGTGGGCTGGAGTTTGATTTGGAAGGTTAATAAGGAGAACAATTAGAAAAGGTGTCAAAATTCTTTTTATTTTTTTATATTTTTTTTTGGTTTTTGGGTCACACCTGGCTGTGCTCAGGAGTTATTTCTGGCATGCTCGGGGACCATATAGGATGCTGGATTCGAACAGGGGTTCGTCCTATGTTGGCCACGTATAAGGCAAATGCCTTACTGCTGTGCTATTGCTACGACCCAAGCTGTAGAGATTCTTAATGGGAATGGTTAACATGTTAAACTTGTAATGAATTTAAATTCTAATAGTTGACAATTGAAATTTACTATAGACTCAAGTTTGAAAGAAAATGCTAAAAACAGTGTTTAAGGAAGATTTGTTAGCAGTTTTGGAAGCAGATTGACAGATAAAAGGGAATAGAGAGATCAGGGAAACAATACAGTTGGCAGTTATAAAGTATAGGTTCTCTCAAGTTCTGAATTCTGCACAATGACTATACATATAGGTGATAACATTGTGGAGGAGCTATAAATGGACATGAAAGTGTGGAGAGGAGACAGACTAAAAATACTCCTTCAGCATGTGTACATTATTTCTTTACTTGTGAAGGAAATTTGTTGAAGCAAATTTCAATGTCAAGGTATAAACTTAAAAAAATCCTAATACTTTATCTCTTGTGAATTTTTACTTTCATAGCTCAGGTTTCGATTCCCAGTAACATTTTTGTTTCCCTAAATTATCTGCATTCTTCCAACAAATATTTATTGATTATATTTTATCATGCCGAGTGTGATATGCATGGATTTATTAACTAAGAAAGGAGTCAAGTCACCATGATTAACAAGTTCATTTTGTGAAATGTAACAACAACAAAAATAGTATTGGATATTAGAAGGTTTTTTTTTTAAGCCAGGACTGTGGAAGTATGTGTAAAAATAGCCAAAGTCAGAATGTTAACTGTGTAGTAAAATAATGATTTTAATATATTCTAAAGGAAAATGACCTTGTTTCTCTGGCTTGTTCCCTGCAGACTTCTGTGTCCTTAATTCTGTGCATTTTCCCCCAACAGTTGTCTCTCTTTGTGCCTCAACTACTATATTTCTGCTCTTTACTTGGCTGAAATAATAAATTCAATGAATTTCTTTTCAAAATGGAGTTATTTCCCCCATTTAGCAACCATTGGATTGTATGAGATTATAAAGCAGGACTACTATTTGTATGTCGATTCTATAGAGTTTTTATGCTCCATTTATATATATTGACATCTCATTTCCTTTGGGTTTCCGTACAGCGCTATTGGGAGTGGTGAAGATAGGTAAAATGAAGATAAAGAGGAGCTTTTCAGTGAAAAATGATAAATGAGGGGCTTGAGAGATAGAATGGTGGCAAGGCATTTGCCTTGCATGCAGAAGGACCGTGGATTGAATCTTAGCATCCCATATGATTCCCCAGGCCTGCCAGGAGTGATTTCTCAGCATAGAGCCAGGAGTAATCCCTGAGCACTACTGGGTGTGACCCAAAAACCAAAAACCAAAACCAAAAAACAAAAAAAGAAAAAGAAAAAGAAAAATGGTAAATGAATTCCCAGGGAATGAGGGAAAGATATCTTTTTGTTTTTGTTTTTGGGTCACACCTGGCTGCACTCAGGGGTTACTACTGGCTCTACACTGAGAAATCACTCCTGGCAGACTCAGGGGACCATATGGGACACAGGGATTTGAATCACCGACCTTCTGCATGCGAGGCAAACTCCTTACCTCCATGCTATCTCTCTGGCCCTGGGAAAGATATCTTGTGGAGACTTCTTCCCCCTGAAAATTTCTGTATCTACTGATTAATATTCTTTTATTTCTTAACCTGTGATCCCTTTCTCTAGAGAAAAAAAAAGGATACAATGGAAATAATACCTCACTTCTTTGTGATTTAGTGGCAAAGCATGCTCAGGACCACACACCATCTGTACTTCAGGTGGAAGAGAGGATGGAATATTTATTTTCAAGAAAGCATCTCTGTGCCCACTTAAGGCTGGGAGGTCAGTAGGGACTATGGGCTGATGGCCTGGGCTCCTCTCCAGGTACTTAGACCTCTTGATCTAGGTTCATCATTGAACATCCCAAGAGACAAGAAATAGGTTGAAACTCTATAAAGCCTGGGTCACACAGTCACTTGCCATGCATGATATTCTGCTCCCTAAGCAGCCATAGAGCCATGGTTTAAGAAGAAACTGAGACCAAACCACTTGTGATGAATACCACACTATCTTCAGAGAATCTAGAAGACTTCTGATGTACTGAACTGTGTCTGCCAGGAGTGCTGTACATATAGCACTTGACATGTTAATTTATTTATTCCTCACCAGTCTTCTCTGGATTTGATACTACTGTTATTCTGTTTAGGACTCCTGGTTAACATGTTGATATTGACCTTGTGATTTGTGTTAATTAAATTACAGTCAAGTGTGAGTCACCAGTGGTATGTGTCCAGTCAACAGGTTAATGTGTTCTGTGTTCTACTGCTGACTATCATGAAGTCAAACTTCAGAACAGCATCATTCTGATTTCTAGTGCCTTTTAAAAAATTGCTCGTATAATATACAGCAGTTCTCAAAATTTTCCTTCTTATTTGAATCACCAGAGAGCTTTTAAATTACTTAGTGACATCAGTCTTGCATACAAGTTCACAGAGCAGCATATATATGTATATACGCATATATATAGTCTATGCATGTATTATAGTCACATGTGCATATACAGAATATATTTTAAAAAAGCAAGGGATAGACCGTCAGTGTTCAATTTTTCTACACTTTTGCACTTGCATCTGGGAACAGGTGACATTCAAGGAGTCCTCTAGAGAGCAGTACTTTAATGACTAGGGCTAAAAGAAGTAGCTTTTGGATTGAAGCCAGAAAGGTGCCATCTGTGCTAGATGTGTCTGCTCTGTAGGATAGTGTGAGTAGGTGAGCACAGGCATGTGGACTGATAGAGTGATACCTGGGAAAGGTTCCCTTAAACATTTGGTGCCAGGCTGAATCATCTGTGTTTTCCAACACAGCCAGGGCAGAGATCCTGAAGATTTTTAAGCAAGAATATGAGGTTGACTCATTTTTACTCAATCTGTGGTTTCTAGAACAAGATCAACATAACCTTGGAACTTATTAGAAATACGTAGGAAGCCCTACTCTCTTCCCCTTTCCAAAATCAATTTAGAGGCTCTTCAATAGGACATTTTGTTTGGTTTCATGAGCTGTCTTTGTGATTCTGATTTATGCTCCAGTTTGAGAAATTCAGGTCTTGTTGCCATCACTCATTGGAAAGCTGGGAATATGTTGTTGGGGTATAATTACAATCCTTGGTGCTGATGAATATCTCTTAAGAGCCATGCAGACTTTCTGCTCAGTGACTGGGGGCTGGTGCTAGGTCTAGTCATAAAGAGATTTTGATGAGAAAAAGACAGTCAGTGTCTATCTATTCTCAAGACAGCTTCTCAAGACATCATTAATTGCCTCTGAATGACTCAACCCAGACATGAAAATCCCTTAGAAATAGCCTGTCATGGAGCTTCCCTGAATTATCACATTAAAATGAAATATAAATTGCCAAGATACCAAGAACTTTATGCAATAAACTGATGGTCTATTACCGATGATGACATTGTTTTCATTTATTTCCTTAATTTCTAATGGTTCCACAGAGGGTTTGAAGTGATTTATTAGAATAAAAAAAGAAAACTGGAAAATAAAATTATAGAAGAATACAGAAGAGGGACTAGAATAGAGAGATTTTTAGTCCCAAGCCTTTCTTTTATGAGATGACTTGAAATCTAGTACATAAAA
>PVKC010007802.1:14234-29130 GCA_004027635.1 Crocidura indochinensis | reverse complement strand
AGGAGAGGAGAGGAGAGGAGAGGAGAGGCAGAGCATGGCCGGTGATGGTCTTTATGTTTCTGGGATCCCCAATCACACGGCTCGATCAGTCCCACATGGGTCGGGTGAGACCATCTTACCGAGAGACCAGAGTCCTGGTCCGTAGATTGGCTCAGCAGAGAGGAGAGGAGAGGAGAGCCCAGTATAACATTTTTAAGACATACTTAATTTGAAAATAAGTTGATAAATGATATACACAATCAAGCATCATAGCAATTGGGAAATATTCACGAGGATAGCCAAGAAACATTAACGATCTAACATTATACATTTCCTTAGAACTGTGAATACTATTATTAAACCATTAGAGTTGGATATATAATTATCTGTTTGCAGTGGGGCATAGAACAAAAGAGAATTTATTAAGATCTATACTAAACAGGTAGAACACATCATTTAACCAGCAATATAGTGACCGATGCAAATAGGATCAAAGATTAACCTAGAAGAAAGCTGCAAGAGGTTCTGAAAACAGTTTCTCCTTAGTTGGGCTTAGGCTGGGCTTGGATTCTTCATCACCCTCTGTGTTAGGTTGGCAAGGTCGCCTGAGACAGAAAAGCCTTCAGTACCTGGGCCAGAATCTGCACGGGGGACCCGCTCATCTCCCTGCTTCTGGTCCCCCTCCAATGGGGCTGTCTCTTTGGTTTCTACCCCATCAGTGACCTCAATAAGCTGCTGTAGGTGGGGTGGGGGCTGAGGACCTCTCACAAAGCACCTTTGGTAGAAGAAAGGAAGTGGGTGTAGACATCTGGGATGCACCCAGAGTCTTCAGCTCCCTCCTCTTCATTACCTGCTTCTATCCCTCCTGAGGTGACCTCTGCTATCATGGGTGGTGGTGGGAGCACCTGAGCAAGACCAGGGGATGAATTGGCAGAACCTATGTCAATTGGAAGCATATCTGCTACCTTTCACTGGCACACTGCCAGGTCCAGATACGTTTACAACTATTGTACTCCTCTCTCCTTTCACAACACCAAACTCCACAATCTTCCATCTCCAAAGCTACACAAAAATTTCCTGGGATTCTCTTAATAGCTGTCCAGTAAACAAAAGCATCTTATTTGGTGTGATTTCTGTTGATAAATACATAACCATTCCAGATATTAAACTATTTGACAGTGCCCAGGACTTGGATTACCAGCACTGGCTTGTCCACCAGACAGGCTTAGGATGCAGGGGTCTCTCAGGTTGAGCCATTCTCAGGCTCTGAGTCTGGAGAGGCAATATCAGATTCATCATCCTTGGAAGATGGGGGTTTCTCTGGTTTATTGCCAGTAGTGAATGATAAATTATCAGCCCTGCAAAGGCCTTTTAATTGAGAACTTGTCACCACTGGGAAAGCACCTCTCCCCTCTTGGGGCATGTGCACTGGAGAATCTCTAGGGAGCCAAAGAATGTACAGTCCATAGCAAGAAATGCAGATATTTGGACTAGAGCAACATGAAGCTATTCAGAAGGGTTGCCATGCGTACTACTGTTCCAAAAAAGACATTCAGTCCAGCTCAAAGGGAACATCATGTTGATTATCCACCAAAGGGTCAAGTCACTCACTTCTCGGGGTTTTGAGTCCCTGTTTGGGTACCAGATGTAAAAAAAAAAAAAATTCCACACCATATTTCCAACCCAGATGAGTAGGTCTGAAGCAGGGTAGCCACAATGAATTAATAAACCAAGTCAGTCATAGGGAGAATATCATGGAGTTGGTTGGCTTCTCTCCTCGTGGTCTCTATGGGCCCACCAAACTGAAACCTTTATACTGATCAGTTCAAATTCAACCCAGATGGGGAGGGTTGAGTGAGAGACAAAAGTACCTATCCAGGTTAACTTTTACAAGTCAAAGGGCTTAGTGAAAATATAGAGGAAGTTGGGGAACTCCTTGTTTTGGGTAAAGCCAGAGTGTTCCAATGAATAATAAAAATAATAATGACTAATAACAAAAATCTTAATACAATTAACAAGTAAGAATATTAAAAGGTTAACATGTTCAGATATAGCCAAGTAAAAAAGAAATGACATTTTAGAACAATTTGCCTCTGACTATTATGTATAAAATGTTGCTGCTCTTAATATAGGAAGAATTTTTAGAAATAAAGAAGGGAGCCAGAAGAGGACTCTGTGGATTAAAAAAGCATGGCAAGCTCTAGGCCACAAGCACAGACCCCCGTTCCACTGTGTGATCAGGATAGTTTTGCAGGTGGGATAGTTCAAGAATGATTTGACGATTTATGAGGTGCTTACGGCATGCATGAGGCATTTTGGTTGTGGCCCTACACAGCTGTGCTGAAATGCTACTCCTGACTCCCTGCTTCAGGATCCCTCCTGGCAGTGCTTGTGTCAGATGCAGTGAGGAGGCTCCAATTGGGGTTGATTATGAGCATTGCAAGCCTCTTTACTCCTGTACTCTCTCTTTGGCCTGAAGCATTAACCTTGCCCCATGATAACATAAGATGAAAACGGACCTGGTCCTGATATCCCTTATGAGACCCCTGTCAAAGAGAGAAAGAAAATAAAGAGATTAAAATAAAGAAGAGGGGTGCTGAAAGAGGATAAAGTGTCATGTGTGGTACCCCTTCATTAACAATAGTGCAATCCACAGTGAGAAAGGGAGAGGGCAGGGAGGGGGAACTGGGGACATTGCTGGTAGAAAATGTGCACTGGTGAAGGGTAGTGGACATTCTATAACTAAAACTCGATCATGAACAATTTTGTATTCATGGTACTTAAATAATTACAATAAAATAAAGGAGAAAATAAAAAAGAAAATACCAACAAGCCACAGGAAAAATAACTGAAGATATGAATATCCCTCTAAAAAGAAATGCAATGTTCCTATATGAACCATATAAAAAGAGGCATTTGGGGGCCTGAGAGATAGCATGGAGGTAGGGCATTTGCCTTGCATGCAGAACGACAGTGGTTCAAATCCCAGCATCCCATATGGTCCCCCCGAGCCTGCCAGGAGTGATTTCTGAGTGTAGAGCGAGGAGTAACTCCTGAGTGCTGCTGGGTGTGACCCAAAAACAAATAAACAAACAAAAAAGAGACCTTTGCTCAGAATATGATAAAAGTAAATCAAAATTACTATAGGAATCCATAAAAGTGACCAAAAATGAATGTGTGGTACATAATGTATGTCTGAGTATACACACACACACACACACACACACACACACACACACACACACACACACACACACACATACATAAAAGTATCCAGGTAAGGTGATAGGAAATGGACACTTGAATGCCCCCCTGCTAGAAACTCAGATGACCCCAGTGGGGAGGAATCTGACAATAGCTTATGAAATTATAATTGCATTTACCCTCTGACCCACAAGTCTGGTTTCTAAGAACCCCAAAGCACCAATCTAAATGAGTTTGGAAGTAGACTGCTTCCCAGAACCTCCAAATATGAATGTTGTTAAGCTGGCATACTCTGGTCAGTCAGTAAGTTCCTAAGCAGTGTCACCAGTGCCTGGACTTCTGGCCTTTATGCACTGAGAGATAAGCTACTAACCCCCTACATTTGTAGTCATTTGTTACACATCTGCAATTTTACATTCCCAGAGGTTGGAGAAAAGATTCACACCAGGACCAGAGGGATCATCCGTGGGAGCCCTGAGGCCATCTAGCCAGGCCAGCAGCAGATACACAGAAGCAGGGACTTCAAACAGCTTAGAGGCCAGTTTCTCCTTGTCTGACCAGCCCAGAGGGGAGCGGCAGCAGGGAGGTAAGAAAGGTCATGGCAGAGACACCCTTGCCAGTGAAGAGCTATGATCTCGAAGACTTCAGATTTACACTCGAAAACCTGTAAGTACTTTGGTTTCCTTTCCTTTCCTTTCTTTTTGTTCTTTTTTTTTTTTTTTAACATCTTCCCTGGACATTCAGACTTTAAACTGAATGGCCTTTATAAAGCAAAAAAATTTTCTTTTTAAAAAGGTAGCCCGTTATTTGGTATAAATTTCTCCTTTGTGAGTTTTCCTTTTATACAAGTCTATTTCTGCAGATAATTGAACCCAACTGTGATATCTGAATAGTCTTTAAAAAAAGGACATTCTGTTCAACTCCAAAGGGAGGGGCCTCTTCCTTGAGACAAGGAAATAGAAGGGGCTGTGAGGTATCCTTCTTATCTCCTCTAAAGGATTGGTGTCCCAGGCTGCATCCTAGCCCCATGGGGTCAGGTGATTGTCTAGAAAGCTCTACAGGCACGATGTGCATGGCACATTAAAAAAAAAAATAAAAAGTGAAATAGAAGAGCATCTTTGGGCTCAAGCCAAGGGAATCTGAAAACAATAGAAAAAGGAGCATGATCTTTTAATCTCGCAGTTTAGTTGCTCCTGATAACTTTGTTCAGATCTCTAGTTGTTGAGAAGCTCTATTCTTTGAGAAATGTGCTCTATAGGGTTTTAAAATACCGTGTGATACAAATTGGGATAAAAATGCTGCTAACCAGCCTCTACACAGTGCTCCAGTGCTCAGACACACTCCATCTCCTACCCAACATCCCTCCACTTCTCGGACCTGTGCTGACAATACAACTCTTCCTCCCCCAAACCTCCTCCATAAAAACCTAAGAGGAAGCCCTTAGCATAAGCACAACATAGTAAAGAGATGGTCTCTCCATTCCTGGCCCTAAACAGTTCCTCTCTGTGCATTATTCTAAGGTTTGTTTTTGGTTTTGGTTTTAGTTTTTGGCCACATCTGACAGTGCTCAGAGCTTACTCCTGAAGGATCATTTCTGATGGAGTTGGGTGTAGGAAGTTATTGAACATGAGTCAGCTGTATGGAAGGCATTGCTATACTCACTATACTCTAAGTCTAGAGATTGTTTATCCATATCAAAGACCATGCCTACACTCTTCTTTCTGTCAGGTAGATTTTCTTCAGATTGTGCTACACTTAGTCCCCTTGAGGTCAAGCAGTGTTAACATGTTCTACAGACTAGGATGTGTTTAATCGCATTCCACTATCTTCACCCATTCAAATTTTCAGGACTTAGCACAAAGAAGCTCACTATACAGTTGTGATTAAATGCATTTTCCTTTACCCCTTTTACTTTTCAGATCAAGAAATCCCATGCTTCCTTTGTCCCCACATCCATACACATGCCACATCTGCTATGCACAACCAGTCAGTCCTGGGTCACAAGTTTCAACATTTGGGAGGAGGGCAGCCTTCCCTCATAAACCAGTCCTCGACCTCAAGAGGAACAATTTCTGCCAAGAAAATAGCAAACAATGGTGATTACCTATTCCCCTTGATGTGGGGATGAACATATAGGTAGAGCACAACTCAACTCTAACAAAACCCCTACTTTCATGTGAGTAGGGGTAGCAAAAAAAGAAAAAAAAAATCCTCTCTCTGCTGGGGCGTGAACCTGGGCCCAACACAGTCAAAACAAGTGCCCTACCTGCTGTACCCTCTCTAGCTATGGCGATGGTAGCTCCTTGAGAGTCTATAGGGTAGGCACTTGTATCTCTGCTCACCTAGCACTGAACCAGACACAAGTGGGCATACCCTCAGTATCTGCTTACCACCAAAGAAACTAAAGACAAAAGGAGATCTGAGAGATTTCACAAAACAATGAGTATGTTTATTCTGTGCTTGGCAGGCTGAGTCCTGTGACATCAACTTCCTGGTAAAGGGAGAACTACATACCAAGAGAAAGGAAATTCCAGGCATCTGATGAGTGATAGGCTCAAATGCATACATAATGCAAGAAATAAGAGACCAGAAAAGAAGTTTATTCTAGCTGAAATTTAGGCCAAAAAAAACAAAGAAGAGTCTACATAATGGAAAAAAAGCTATTCACCCAATACCCATCCAATAAGGGGTTAATATTTAAGTTATAAAAGGCACTGGTAGAACTTAACAAGAAAAATTAATCTAGCCCCCATCCAAAAATGAGAAAGAGAGATGAACAGACATTTCCTCAAAGAAGAAATACAGATGGCTAAAAGGAACATGAAAAAATGCTCCACATCATTAATCATCAGACAGATGCAAGTCAAAACAATATGTGATAGCATCGCACACCACAGAGACTGGCACACATCACAAAGAACAAGGAGGGGCCAGAGCGACAGCAAAGCAGTAGGGCATTTGTCTTGCACAAGGCTGACCCAGTTTATTGATCAGTCTATTGATTCCTGGCATTTCATATGGTCCCCTGGACCTGCCAGGAGTAATTTCTAAGCATAGAACCAGGAGTAATGTCCAAGCATGTCAGATGTGAACCCCCCCCCCAAAAAAAAACCCACTAACAACCAGTGCTGATGAGGATGTAGTAAAAAGGGAAATCTCAATGTGGGAATATCGACAAGTCCAGTCTTTTTGAAAAGCATTCTTAAGAATATATCCTAGAAGCCCCAAACCAAAGTATAGAAAAACCCTCTGCACTCCTATGTTCAATACAGCACTATTTACAATAGCCATATTCTGGAAACAACCCAAGTACCTGACAACAGATGAGTGGATAAAAAAATTTTGGTACATCTACACAGTAAAATACAACACAGCTGTTAGGAAAAATGAAGTCATGACATTTTCTTATACATGTATAGATATGGAAAGAATAATGCTGAACAAAATGAGTTACTGGGAGAGGAGGGATAGATATAGAATGACCACATTCTTTGTGGGATATATGGAAAAGATAGTATAGAAATGATATCCAGAGATAATAGGGATGAGGGCCAGGAGAACCAGTCCATGGTAGGAAGTTTACCACAAATAGCAGGGGAGTACAGTTAGGACAGAGACAGAACAATGATAATGGAAAATGATCACACTGGACAAGAACTGGGTGTTGAAAGTAGATAAAGTGTTATACATAATACCCCTTCAGTAACAACATTGAAACCAGAATGTCTAAAAGGAAGGGAGAAGGGATGTCTGACACAGGCAGGTAGGGGAGAAAACGGGGAGGGCAGAAGAGAAACTGGGGATATTGGAGGCAGGTGAACTCGTGAACAGTGTAATAAATTGTATGACTGAAACTTAATCATGAAACTTTCTAACTGTGAGAAAAATAAGCCATCTGTATTATGAATAACCTTGAAAACCTCGGTGTTTAAATAAAGTAATTTTTAAAAATCTAAATAAAAACACAGAAGCACATATATAGACAAAAATGTTCATTGCAGATTTATACAAAATTTTTTAAGAACTCCAAAGTTATAATAACAGAAAATTGGAAACATAAATGTAGAATAATAATCAATTACATATAATTTGGTAGCGTCAAGTGAATATTTTAAATATCAAGACCTGGAAATGTTCATTGTGTACCTAATTATGTGCTGGGAATTCTAGTTTTCAAAACTGCAAAATTTAGCTCCTAACATCTCAAGGGAAAGTATCAGCCTCAAAATATTATGTACTGTACAACAGTTCTTTTGTGAAAACAATCGGAAGAACATAAGCCAGTGTTATCTTTACATCTGGATAGTGGCATTGGGTGGGTTGTTGTTGTTGTTTCCCTTTGTGCTTTTCTGTTTTCCAAAATTTCCGCCTTGAAATGTATTACTTTGTCAGCAAGGGGGAAGGAAAGCCACTTTAAAAACAAATACGTAGGAGCCAAATTCTCAACTCCCTAAGCTTATGACTGCTAGAAGGCATCTACTTCCTAAGCAAAATGCCAGAATACAAAGACCAAGCTTTCTAATTGTACCCCCAATCCCTCCCTCATAACTACCCAAGACAGAGAAAATTAGTAAAACTAGAAGACTAAGAGCTTCTTTGTGGATCTTGGGTTCCCTAGATTTCAGCAGGAGCTGACACACAAAAGGACAGAGGAACTGTCTCTCTGCACAGAAGCACTAGGATGACATCACCCTACCCCATGCTGCCCTGTCACCCCATCCCAAGTTTGGTCCTTTTCTTTCTGTCACCCATCTCAGGTCTGGTCCCTTCCTCTCCTGGCAAAGCACTGGCTGGCTAATTCGGACTGCTGATTCTGTACTACAGCATTCATGTTTTGTTCCCCAGCCTTCTCCCTTTTCTTTCTTTTCTGTCTTAAAAGGTGATCTAGCCACCATACCCACCCAAGCACTGAATCCGCCAGCCTGGCAGTCTGCAGAGAATCATTGAGAGAATGAATCTGAATAATAAAAGCCAGAACAAGGCAATACCTAGGAGAGAGACTTGGTGTCGTATCTCCAATTTAGAACCTCATTTCAGTGGCTAATGCAGTTGTTGAAGACATTAGCCTAATTTTTGCCAGGCGAGCCCAGCAGCACAGCAGCACTGAACATGGACACAGAGGACCCAGGCTCATCTCAAAGAGAGAATTCCAGGAGAGAAATTAGCAGCGCTGCACTTCTGGTGGTGCAGAGCAAAGTAAATCTCCACTCCCTCCCCTCAATTCATCAACCATATTTAAAATAAAGAAACACAGGAATGCATGAGGAAGTCAGCACCGGCATACAGTTCAAGGAAAGCCAAGACCCTTGAAGAGTCTCCATGGGGCACTTCAGGACTGTTTGAAAATTAATTTCAAAGGACATTCAATAACTGCAACCTTATCACACACTTTGTCATTGCTAAGCCCTATGTACTGCAGGCCTGGGAAGGCACACCAGAACATGCCAGCAGCTCGGCTAGCTGAGATCAGAAGAGAGAAGGAAAGCCACAAAGTCTGAAAGAGAAAAGCTCAACTCCAGATATAGCCACCCTGACTGGGTGAAAGAGAGTTCCCAAACGTACAGCTTCCCCTTGGGTAGACTAAAAGGAAGTCACTTCTGCTCTGGCCCAGCCTTGCTTGTTAACACCAAGCACTCAGGACCCTCTCTTCCTTGAGGTGTGGCTGGATCAAGAGAGGAACAGAGGTCTCAGGCAGCAGCAAAATCCCTGGGGAGCAGATGAGATTCCACCCTCAGGCCTGGCTGCCAGAATTCTCTACCAATTCTTGTTCTCTAGCAGCTTAGTGAGCTGGCTGCTCTCACTGGCCATGAATTTCTTCTTGTTTGTGGTTCTTTGGACTTCTCTAACAATGGGGGAGAAGCAGCAAGTTTAACTAAGTCTTCATCATGGAGGATGCCTTGCCTGTATTCCCCCAAGGCAAATGAGAGCCAGGTATCACTAGCAAGTCTCTCCACCACATCACATGTCCTCACTATGGTATCCTCCAGTGATTCTAAGAATTCAATGATACAGGGGCCAGTGAGGTGACATTAGAGTAAGGTGTCTGCCTTGCAAGCGCTAGCCAAGGAAGGACCGCGGTTTGATCCCCTGGCATCCCATATGGTCCCCCCAAGCCAGGGGCGATTTCTGAGCGCTTAACCAGGAATAACCCGAGCATCAAACGGGTGTGGGACCCCCCCCAAAAAAAGAATTCAATGATACCATGACAAATTCAAAGTCCCTTCAGCAGAGGTGGAGTGAGAATTCTGCTGCCTCTCACAGTACTTCTGAGCACAGTGTAGGCCAAAGGCAAGCATGCAAACACCTCAAACCTGGGGTTCTTTATTTTATGCTTGTACAGTTGGGCAGCTACACCCAGTATTGCTCAGGACCACTTCCAGCTTGGTGTTCAGAGGGCAATATGGTAACAGAGAATTGAATCATCATCTCCCTTTCCCACATCCGACATGTGTGCTTTAACCTGTGAGTTCATCTCCCTGGCCAGTATCTAGAACTTCTTCCAGAAACTAGAGCATTCTCAGAAAGGAAAGTGGCGGAAAGAAACTAGAAATACCAGACTCCAACGGAGAGGTATAGCAATCTAGGCAGCCAGGCAGAGATAGCTAGACTTGCTCCCATGTGCACCACCTACTGCCAAGGCTGACTGGATAAATGGCAGAAACCTGGCTCTGTGGGTGAGGCCTGAGTTGGGGTAGAAATGCTTTCTAAGCAGCATGTGCAAATACATCTCTGTCTCAGACTGGGAAGGTGAGGAAGCAGGGACAATATGCAAGGAAGAGTCTGTCACTGGGAGTAGAGTCCATTCTAATTCCACAGCAGCCTCCTCATTACCTGGGGTCTGTTCCAAAAGCTAGGAAGGCCAACAACACTAGACTGTGGTTCGGACAGAGTCAAAATAGCACTGTCATGAAACTAAATCACTGCAGTGTTGATCACTGCCCTGTAAGAAGCAAATCTCCCAACAAACATACATCAGTTCCTCACTGCAATTTTAGATCTCTATCCCTCAGTCCCTAAAACCAGCTATTACCAGAAACTCCAAATGCTAGACACTAGAAGCTGAGCTCTCCAGCATAATTAGAGGAGATTCTAAACTGTGCCCTGAGGCAGACCATACAAGAGCAGAGTAGAAAGGAGCTACATACACTTAGAAGGCTCATTTAGGGAATGGACTGTGCATAATGCATGCAGCCCCAGGAGTGCATACATTCCCTCCCAGCGGCCAGCTCGGAGGCAGGCTGCTCAAGCCCTGACACTGGCAGATGGCATCCCCGGTGGCAATTGTGCACGCTCCAACAGTCACTCCTCCAGTCTATGCCTGAGCACAGGCTTCTGGTCCCACAAGGGGTGGGGCACACTGGCAGACATTACCCCCAAAGCACAGTCCCTTTCCTAGGGAAAGAAAGTACTTCCATCAGAAGGCAGAAGCCAACATGGGACAATTTCTCTCTGACCAGAGACATATAGTCATAGACAGAAAGTTACTCTTTCAAGAGAGACAGATGATCTCTACAAGAACAGTGCCAAGCCATCAGCAAATGGGTCTTGTGGGGGTGGTGGGGAGATCAGGAGGTGGAAGGCCTCCTGGGGTGCAGCATGGACTCTGCCCCCCACTCTTATCTTTCAGAACCAAGGTTGGGGAGAAGGGATGCAGGCAGTCTACCTTCCCATTAGGTTTCGAACCTGTGCACAGGGGTAGGCACAGCAGGACCTGAACATGTTCATTCCCAGGCAGCCCAGGACATATTCAAGGTGCCTCCACATTCACCAGCCTCGTTGGGAGTTAGGATTGAGTCAGCCAAATCCTGAGTCAGACACTGCTCCCTCCCACCATCATCCCCCACTTTTTTTTGGCACATGTGACTAAAAAGAAATGACAGTTCACTAGTCTTATGCCTAAAATAACCTATAGAGAAATATGGTTTATAAACTCCCCATAATGTAATACATAATTCAAAGACCAGTCATTTATCACACTATTGAATAATCCACACGCATCCCAAAGGTCTGACAATAAAATTTGTAAATCAATAGCAAAAAGCAGTACACTTTAGCCACTGAGTAAAAATACAAAGAGCATTGTTTAGTATTGATTTTTTTTTAACTTAGAAAATATAAGCTTCTAAAAGGTAAATACTTGTGAGGAAGTTGTGTGCTCCAATGAACTTTATGCTTTCTAGAACCACCCTGGCAGCTGACTTCAATGAAATTATAAAAACTACAAGACTCTGGGCTGGAACGATGGTGCAGCAGTAGGGCGTTTGCCTTGGATGTGGCTGTGGTTTGATCCCCTGGCGTCCCATATGGTCCTCCAAGTCAGGAACGATTTCTGAGTGTATAGCCAGGAGTAACCCCTGAACTGGGTGTGGCCCAAAAACCAAAAATATAAAAAATTTAAAAAACTACAAGACTCGGGGCCGGGCGGTGGCGCTGGAGGTAAGGTGCCTGCCTTAGGACGGACCGGACTGCGGTTCGATCCCCCGGTTCCCATATGGTCCCCCGTGCCTGCCAGGAGCAACTTCTGAGCGCATAGCCAGGAGTAACCCCTGAGCGTCACTGGGTGTGCCCCCCCCCCAAAAAAAAAAAAAAAAACTACAAGACTCGCTTTGCCTTGCACAAAGTAAACCTGGGCTGGATTCCTAGCACCCCATGCAGTCTCCTGAGCTCACCAGTAATGGTCCCTGACTGAGAACAGAGCCAGGAATAAGCCCTGAGCACTGTTAGGCATAGCCCCAAACAAAATAAGACCAAGGAACCCCATAAACTCTAAGACTCACAATGATAATACGTACCCAGTGATAATATGTAATAGCTTTCTTACACAAACCCTGAGATTAGCATAACAGAGATGGTCACATCAGTCATGAGAAAGGCATATGTACCTTTTCTGAGCCTGAGAAGAGCAAGCTAAGCTGCTTTGTATCAGAACAAGGCACTTATAACAGGCAAAAAGATAACAAATTACTGCAAAGCTGGGTTTGAACTTATTTTCCTTTCTTCTGGGTGATCAAACAGTGAGCAAGAGCATGAGGGTAGACATCACAATCCACAAACATATTGCCATAGTGACTGGTGTTTAGACAGAGGGATAAACAGGAAGATTTTCATTTCTATTTCAAGGAGCAAAGACAAGTGCCTCGTTCCCTAGGCCCCACAGAATCCTAATGACAAGTGAGGACATCCTGCTCACTTGATGCACAGCAGCACAATATGATCAACCAGTGTGTCTCTCTATTGTTAGGAGACTAATTCTCTGCCCAAAGCAGATATGCAAGGACAAGGGAGCTGGCTTGAAGAGTCCACCCTCTGACATGGAAGATGAATCTACTGTGCCTGATTCAACCTTAGCCAGTTTCTCTTTTATCTAAAAGTTATGCGGACAGTCACTTGTTGCAATTTTTTAAAAACATTAATTTGACTTACAGCAGAGTTACAGAAGTAAAGTAGCCACACACTCCTCACCTATTTTCCCTGATTGTAACAACCCAATATGAAAACAAAGAACAGTGGCCAAAACAATACTGATACAACAATGGTAACTCAATTGTAGACTCCATGCAGATTCCACACGTTTTCATCCAGAGGAACCCACAATGCATTTAGTTGTCAAATCTTCCCAGGTTCATCCAATCCCTGATAGTATATCTCAGGTTTTCCTTGTCTTTCTGGACACAAACATATTTGAAGATCACCAGTTCCTTGTGGTTTTTATTGCACCTGCATTGGGATTTGTATAAAGTTTGCTAGTGTTTCCAAAAACAGAAATCAAAGCATCTGTTACTGTATACCCAGAACCACTGTAAACATGCTGTGCTCATTTCACTGTCTCCCTAAAACAGCCCTCTCAGGGCCAGAGTGAGAGTACAGCTGGTAGGGTGTTTGCCTTACATGTGGCAGACCCAGGTTTGATACTCAGCAGCCCATATGGTCCCCTGAGCCTGCCAGGAATACTTTCTGAGTGCAGAGCCAGGAGCACCTGCTGTGTGTGGCCCATAATACAATGAAGTAAAATAAAATGCCTTCTCAAGTAAGCTAATATTATTATTATTCCTAGTTATCACAGGGTGTTTTGTTAGGTGAAACTGAGTGACTTACCTCAGATAAATGGGCTGTCCAAGTAGAGCCCACGTACACAGACTTGGCTGTGCTCTGCTCCCATCCTACAACCACAACAAGCAAGTACCTGAAAGCAGCCCAGCCTCATTGCAGGAATTCCTCTTTGAAGCAAGGAAATCCAAGACCTGGGACTTTTTTATTTAAAGGAGACAAACTCTTCCCACATTAATGCCCAAGTTCTGCCCTCAAAACCAGAAATTTCTTTTTCTAGACCAGCAGCACTTTCCTAGCCTAAGGCCACAGAAGATACCCTGATTCTCCAGGGTACCCCAGTCTCAGATGAGTGAAGGGAAATAGAGAGCAGTGCTCTGCTCAAGAGAACTCTTTTTCCAAGGGACATTTGGAGAATAGAGACATAATGCAGTCACAGGAGGAAAAGGGGGAAAAAATCCTTCAGGATTACTTCTTTTCCACACCATACCCAGAAACATTCACTGATGGGCTAGACAAGCTGGCAGATTTTCAGAACAGGCTCAGGGGAAAGACAGGCAGAATGCCTTCAAGTAGCACACAGGGGTGTGTCAGGGGACAGGGCTGAAGGAGACAAGCTGGGAAGAACTCCAGCGGCACTCCAGGATTTCTTTTTAATGCTTATGACTTTAGATCACTCAGTTTCACAGACTTGATTTTCCCCAAATCCCCTTTCTGGCAATGCTAATGTGTTTTTCCTCTCATTCTGAATGATCAGTGAAATACATGGCTGGAGGATTGGCTTGGAAGTCATTTCTTTGATGCTGAGAAACTGAGAAAATATTTCCCCAGCTACATACCCCTACATACGTCTCTCCATCCCTGCCACCTGCCACTCAGGTGCAGGTAGAAACAGTTAAAGCATAACAAGAAAGAAAGTAGAAAGACAGTGAGGAGGCTAGGATTGAACACACTTAAAAAAAAAAAGAGGCAGAACATTTTGTTCAAATTGAGTCACTATAGAACTAAGACTTACATAGACATGCATTATCTAAGATCAGGTGATGCCAGTAGAGAAACTCAGCCTTCCTTTGACTTCTCCAACCCTTCCAGTCCTAGAGTATACCCTACAATCCTATCACTAAAGTGAACCGTTGTAAATCACACATTTAAAATCTGGCTATTCTTGTTAGTGTCAGCTTCATCCAAGAAAGAGTGCCTCCCCTCTGAGATCTATGATTCTGTGCTTAAAACTCCAAAGTATCAGCTAGTTATTTTGATCAAATACTGGAGGTAAAGAAGCTAATGGTCTTTAAGAGGCAATTTCTCCAGTCTCCTCACCATCTGCAGTGCAAGCTAGCCCAGTGGAATTCAAGTTAGCTAATACCCCTAAATCACGGTCCTATATTCCACTGTGTTTAGCAAAGTCTGGATCAAACCCCTATAATGCCCAAGAGTTAACTAAATGAAGATGGTGCCCCTTCATTTTTTGAGATGCCTGTAAATTAGAATCTGCTAATTCTGCATCCTGTTAATAACAATACGCACACCCATAATGTCAATGATCTCCAAAATTCACAATTTTTTTTCCACAAAGATCTCAAATTGGGGCCGACGAGGTGGCACTAGAGGTAAGGTGTCTGCCTTGCAAGTGCTAGCCAAGGAAGGACTGCGATTCGATCCCCCC